>JAHIAM010015251.1:0-28775 GCA_021605205.1 Aegilops longissima | reverse complement strand
AACTGGTGTGACAAAATTGAAGAAGATCATCAGATTTAGAAAGCAGGAAAGAATACACATACACTTACCAAGCTGATTTCTCAAGCAGGTTTGATCGATTTTGTCTAGCTAGATGTGCTACTACGTACTGTTCGTACATGTAAACTCTGGCTGATTTCTTCCGGCGGCTAACATGGGCTAGTGAGAGATAAGATCGATGGCAGCAGAACCCTGCATGTATTGGTCTGCAGCGTCGGCCGACGGGTCGCAGCGTTGGCCGGCGAATAGCGACGAAGCATGTTGGCTTGATTTCTTTTCAAAGCGATTCTGTGCCGGTGAGATGCCACGCACATGCTAGCTCTATTAAATATGCACGCAAACAACCTTGACCGGGTCTAATTAGACGTGCACGTACTGATAAATCCTTGGGGCTGGAAATCTTGTTTTTACATGAGGCTTTCCTTGATTTATTTCAATAACGTTAGTCGTGTCAGATACGTTTTCTATGAGATGGAATCATCGGTGTTACGTAAATTTTCCTTTTATCCTGATTGTAAATTTTTAATCTAACGGTTTAGTTAATTTTGATGATGTGGATTAATGAGAGATCATGAATGGTGCCTCTAATTAGTAAATATAAAATGCTCTAAAGTAAACAACTACTAAGTAAACAATGCTGGTGTGCTAACCCATGAATATTCTGTCCTAAAATAAGCTAACATGGCAGAGTTAAAAAATGACCTAACTAAACAATATTGCCAGACCCAAACTAAAAAATGCTGGTCTGCCAACCCATGCATCTACTCTCTTAAAATATGCTAACCTGACAGAGTTAACAAAATGACCTAACTAAACAATGTTGCCAGAACCAGACTAAACAATGCTGGCAGAGCAGACAAATGACAGATCTGTTAAGTTAATCAACAACTTCCAATTAGTTAAGTTGGAACCATACCTTCTCTGCACAACAAAGAAACCTCCTGCCAGTGTGAATCCCTTCGAAAGCAACACGCCTTTCTGCTGCCTTCCCGTGTCCATGGCACAAAACATACATATCTGTCTCAGGGCCCTCGAAATCTGAGTCTTCGGTGCTAGCAGGAACCTGGAGTGCAAAGGAATGACAGAGATTTGGTCCAATGATTGAAAAGAAGCTCATTCCAGAAATCCCCAAATATCAAACCCTAACCCTAACTCTGAGAACTGACCTTAATGGTGCCGTCGTCGGAATCTGAGCTCATGTACTGCCTGGTGTGCTCGCTGCTATCCGACCCATCACTCCACGACACCATGGCGCTGCGGCAGCGGCGCGGCGCGGCGGCGACGGGTGTGGCGACCAAGAACAGAGCGAGAGCGAGAAGAGAGCGAGCGAGCGAGTGGAGAAGGAGTAACTGTTGGCGCTTTTGACTGCTAGGACTGAAGCGGCGCGTCTAACGCCGTCCGCCGGCTGTCGGGACGGCCTGGAGTGCCACGTACTGAAAAACGGGCCCCACCTATCATAAACTCACTTAACTCAGCCCGATCCGCCGATCGTGGTTTTGCAAAACAATTACGCTAGGCGTGGTGCTTTCTGCAATGATTCTGTATCCTAGTGTTTTCACAAAGCTAGCCCTTAATGTGGTGGTTTTATGCAATTTACTCGCCTCGGGGCCGGCAGACGGCACGGAGCGCGAGTCGCATGACGACTCGCCGACGCAGGTGAGCAGCAAGCAGCAGTAGTCGGTGATCTGGAAGCCCTGGATGCCAGGTAAGAGCGCCGGATGAACTCCCCGAGCACCAACTCGGCACGCCTGTCACCGTCCTGTAGCAATCGTCGCGGCTGTGGAAGCCCGGCGGCAGGGTTGGTGGGTTTGGGACGCCAGCGAAAGCTACGGTCAGGAGGAGGCGAGGAGCCACATGCAGAAGCTGCAT
This sequence comes from Aegilops longissima, assembly GCA_021605205.1. Lineage (NCBI taxonomy): Eukaryota > Viridiplantae > Streptophyta > Magnoliopsida > Poales > Poaceae > Aegilops > Aegilops longissima. The sequence goes on along the minus strand of JAHIAM010015251.1, from coordinate 26,888 downwards.
GCGCTGAGATGCCGAAACGCCGCCATTGTCACAGGCGTGCGCGGCGGCGCTGTTTGTTTATATTTAGTAGTACTAATAGTGTAGGTAATGGGATTGACTGGATGGCGTTTGGCGTGGCTGCATATATATAAGCGGAATGTAATCAGCGGGCAGCTAATGGATTGGTGGCTCAAGATCTGACATGCTTAACTTATGCCGTGATTACCAACATTTGCATAAAAAGATTTTTATATGTTTCACCTTATACATAAATTACAATCTGAGAACAAACATACTGTACATGGAAATTTTGAGAAGAAATAAAGGAAATAAAAGGGAGAATAAATTAATAACTAGCAAAATGGAAATAAGGAAGAAAAAGACAAATATCCATTTCTGAGTCCAGGGTCATCTGCACCTGCGTTGAAGAAAAAATCAAAATAAATACTAGAAAATTTTAATAAATTCCAAATAATTTATAATCATCTCGACATCTGAGCAGCTCTCGGTAAATAAGACAAATTTGGGGTCTCTAAAATGTTTACTGTTCATGTACTGTTCTGATCCGATTTATATTTTTTTCTAAGAGCTACCCAGATGTTCAAATGGTTTGAAAATTGAAGCGGACCTCGCCAATAAATTATCTACATGCAAAAGAATTGGAATTTCTGAATATTGTTGAATTTTTGTGAATCATTCTATAACCGGGTGGATGAGCGTGAGCACCAAATCGCTGCACTCAGAAAAGGGCAACTTGCTCGAAAAAAGGAAGGGTAACTAGAAAATTGGGCTAGGCGAGTTCGCTCAGGATGGAGGAAGGTGTCAGTGGAGTTAAACCGGGAACCCAATCGGCAAAGGCAAATCCTAAACGGTGCTACGCAATCCAGCGCACACCACCACCTCCACGCGGGACGGCCCATCTTTCTTTTTTTTTCCTGTTTTACAAAAAAACCTACCTGCATGGGCGTTTTTCGAACAAGGGACTACCGGTTGTATATGTAGGCTGCGCAACCAACTCAGCCAACTCACCTTTGTGTTTCGAACAAGGGACTACCGGTTGTATGTAGGCTGCGCTAACCAACTCCAGCCAACTCACCTTTGTGTTTACGTACAGCTTTTTATTTCTTATCTTCTTTCTTTTTCTTTTTTCTTTTTTTCTTCGAACGGTTTCGTTCTTTTTTTATTTTTCTATTTTCTTGGAATAGTTTTGTTCAGGTTTGTTTTTAAAAAAACTATGAATTCATGAAATTGTTTTTTCAAAATCAAAGAACTCTTTTTAAAGACTGATGAACTTTTTTTTCAAGACCGATGAACTTTTGCAAATTAGATGAACTTCTTTTTGGGACTAATGAACTTTTTGTGAGTACTTTAATTTGTCAAACTTTTTGTATCGATGAATTTTTTAAAAAACGTGTGAACTTTTCTTTTAAAAACGTTCACTAATTTAAAAAAGTTCATTGATTTTGTAAAGAAGGTTCATCAATTTTAAAAATTCATAGAAATTAAAAATGTTCATCAATTTTGAAAAAAAGCATGTTGATTTGAGAAAAACTTCATCAATTTCTAAAATTAATTCACTGAATTTTGGAAAAATTTCACGATTTTGAGAAAGTTAACCAGATTTTGAAGAAGCCTTTTTAAAAAGTCAACGGTCAATGCAACTCAACATGACAAGGCATCTAGTCATGTGCACTGCAACAACCCTTTCATTTCGGCGGTCGCACTGAAAGACAAAGAGACAGAGTTATCAGTCATAAGAGCAAATCCAGTAGCTCCCTAATAAATTTTTCATAAAAGTGGTTTCGGAATGACCATAAAATTTAGGGAAAATTATTTATGTGCCCCTAGTTGTATCCCCTTTTTGCCCCTAGTTTTAAAAATCGAGTCTTACCCAAGGCACTTCTCTCCTTTAATTTGCCCTTTGAACACCCTTTGACCGTATTCCGTCACTTTGAAAACTTCATAATAAATTCATATTAACTCGAGAAAATGCAAATAAGATATCAAAATGATCAGAAAAACTTCATCTATATGTTAAGTCATTATAATCATGACAAAAGTGTTGTTTATACATTTTAGGTTTAATAATATTAATAACATCGTGTGGTTTAAACAACACTTTTGTCCAATGAAATCACATGCACATATAGATGATGGTTTTGAACATTTGGACACCTTATTTGTACTTTTAGTCAATATGAATTTGTTATGAATTTTTCAAAGTGATAAAACAGTCAAAGGGCAAAAAATAAGAGGAGAAGTGGCTTGGCAGGGCGGGGCTTGGAAACTAGGGGCAAAATGCAGTAAACAGGGGCATAAAATTGATTATCCCAAAATTTAAGGAAGTTGTCCAACACCAACTTTTCTCACTTTCCTTAAACTTTGTTTTATTTTCGTTTCCCATTAAACGACGCTAGAGTATGCAAGTCAATAACGGGTGGCCTAGCAATGGTGGCCGGAGAGGATGCGTGGCCTTGATGCGTGGCGGCCGGCCTGCCAGCACTGTTTATTTGGCACGGGGATCCCCTGACGTACGGCCTCTGCTAGAAATATATCCAGTGTATTTTTAAATCAAATTGTAGTCCTTCCCCCAGGTTTATTTGGCACGAAGACAAGATTGGCAAGACCAAAGCAACCACTAAATAGGTGTGTTATTTTTGCATTAACCCCTCCAGTATTTGTTTTGAGACATATTAACCCCTCCTGTAGATAGTTCATGCTTCATTTTGCACGCTTGTTATTGGTGGCCTAGTAAAAACAGACGAGACTTTTTCTCATGTGCCCAATACACCCGGACGGAGGGATTTTTTGCTCACGGTTTGGAATTTTTAGCGTAGCAGTACAATGGTATTAATAGAAAATAATGGCTCCATAACTTCGCCGTCCGGTGAAGAGGGTACATCAAGAGATTTTAGGACAAGTTATGGAGTTAAGTAAAAATGCATTGGTAAGATGCAAGCCACCATCTCTGTCCTCTTTAATTAACCCGCCAATGAGCTAAGTGCATGTAAAAATTAAGAAGACCATGTGTTTGTTATTGGTCTTGATTACCGTGGATGAGAGAAAGTATTTTTTCTACTTTAAAGTGCATTGGGAAGATAGAAGTACACTTTTTATGGACAAATTTTGAAGCCAAACATACACTCTTCACGGATGGAGGGAGTACTTTTGTTGCTATATCAGACATATTTAAGATCAAAATAACTTTGATCGTGATTGGGGAAGATAATTATGATGCTTCTTGTGATTTTGAAAATTTATTTGAGCCTAATGATGGGTCTATTACTTATAATAATAGTGGCAACATCTTCATTTACTAAATTACCTCCTTTTATGCTAAAATTGTCAATGTTTCATTTCTTCCTTGCATGGTGTTGCTTGCCTTGATAATTTGTTTACATATAAGATGTCTATGCATAAGGCGGGTTAGACTTAAATTTATTTGTGCATCAATTCTTGTATTTTATGTGAGTATTATTAAAATACTAAGCCTATCAGCTATGAAACCTACTTCAGCTATACACCAGAAACCTACTTCAGCTACGAAGTTTAAGTCTCATCAATTCAATTTATAGTCCATCTATTACACTATCAAATGGATAGAAGACCACGAAGGTTGTGATCTATAAATATAGCGTCAAGATATATCAACCTTGAGTATTCCAATAGCATAGGGCCTGGTTAAATAGGATATAGAAGACTATGATATATAGGTGAACATAGATCACAATCGATTCAAACTCACTGGTAATATTCCGAAGCCCTTAGAAAACGATTACACTGAAACAACAACTCATGAACAGCAGAAAAAGAACTGAGAGAACATTTGTGAGTGCTAAAAAACACTACATTGCATATCACTCAGCCATACAAACTAGGGACAAAGAAACATGCTTAAGTAGCTGAAAAGCGTTTCATACTAGTTAAGATTAAGCGATGGGTTCATTTCATGATGTAAACACAATATCTCAAGTAATATAATCTAGACTCGAACAGACAGGTAATTTTCATGCTGACAACAAGGGATGCATCATTACTTGGCAGCAAACGTCCTTGACGGCAATACTTCAATCATAGAACTCTTCATAATCAAGATCGAGGTCAGAGTCCAGGTCGGAATAATCCTCCGGAAGCTGAAACAGATCATTAGGAAGGTGCACTTCAAACCTTTTTCGCCAAAGCTGAAATTCCAGGCCGTTGATGGTGTAGCTGGAGAGGAGCTGCACGATTGTAAATGGAGGATTGGCGAAAGACAGGGTACAAGGATTCAGGAGTCTATGGCTTCACAGAACCTTTCTTCTTTCTCTGTCTCGAGGTCATACTGATAGATGTCAAGCGATGAATCAGTGGACTTCACGTAGTAGATGCAGTTGGCGAGGACGGGGGAACTTGTCAGCACTGACCGACAAGCGCCTCCGGTAACCAACGAAGATGGCAAGGTCGCCGGTGCTCTTCACGGGCTCGAGCTCATCGCTGTCCGTGACGTTGTCAAGCCTGAAAGCTTTCAGGTGCTGCTGCAGCTTGATGATAGCCAACAATTCTCCAGCAGATTCCACCAGGATGAGGTGGTTGGCTTCTCCCGTCCCAGGAATATCAGCAAACCCAGTTACAAGTTCGTCAGAGAACATCTTGAAGGGATCAATGTCGAACATCTTTATCAACACTTCTTCTTTAAACCCCAAACACAACAACGGCTGAGATCGTTCCTACCCTTCTAAAAAGGATAGGATCGTCCCAGTAAAACAGCCGGGGCCTGTACCCTGGACGGGCTGTCGCCGAAATACCCGTGGAAGCGGTCCGTCCGCGTCCGTGGTCGGCGACCCTAGAAAAAAAAAAAGCCCAGCCGGTGGCGGGGTTCCGTGGCGGCGGGCGCCCTAGAAAAAAATTGGCGGCGGGTGGGCTTCGTGGCCGGCGTGGCGCGGTTGGACCGGGAAAATAAATTAAATGGGCGACGCCGGGCGTGGTTGGGGGCGGGTTTTGCCCCGTGCCCGCGTCCCACCGGCCAACCCCCGGGCCCTCACCCGCTAAAAAGCGCACTTCCCCGGCGGCGAGCTCCCATTCCGGCGGCCTCCATGGCGTCCGATGGCGGCGGCGGGCCCGTGGGCCGAACCTGAACCGCCCGAGCGGACGAGCTCATCCGTCTCGGGTGGATGGTGCCGGGCTGCCGTCGCAGCGCGTGTTCCACATCACCGCCGGCTTACCCGGAGGGGCCGGCGATAACCGGCCGACTCCCCGCGAAAGGGCCGGTGGAACATTAGCCGACGCCCGAGGTTTTGGAAGGGCAAGGTTTGGGCCGTCGTCGCCAAGGCCCGTCGGGAGATCGGAGTGGGGCTCGTCGTCCGGGCCGGCCCGGTTCGTCGCCGCCCCGGCCCGGCCCGGCCCCCCCTCCGGCAGCCGCCGCGTCTCGAGCTCGTCCCGCCGTCCCCTCCGGCAGCCGGGCCGTCCCGAAACTCTCCGCCGTCGGTTCCCCCATCGCCCGCCCGCCTCCCCTGTCGTCGACATCCGCCGGAGCAGGTCGTCTTTTGCGAGGCCAGCGACCCCGACTTCCCCTACCTTCCCTTGGGCGTCGCGGCAAGCGGCCGCTCCGGGAAGGAAAACCGCCGAGCTGCAGCCTTTTCGGCCAGCGGCGGCCATCGGCCAGCGCAACCGCCCTCATGATCGAAGGGCGGCCTCCGGGAGGGCGGCGGCAAGAAACGGCAACGGCGGCGGTGATGGCAACGGTGGCGTCGGGCGGGGAGATCGTGGACCTCTCGACTCCAGGAGGACGAATAGATTAGGATTTTTTTTCATCGAGTAGTAGATTAGGATTAATTAGTTATGTTTAATTAAGTTTAATTAAGTCATGTTTAATTAAGTTTTATTTTTAATGTTTAATTAAGTGGGCGTACCAAATATTGTTTCAGATGTGACCATTGAAGAATTTGCTTGCAGTGTGATTTAGCTTTATTTTTGGGTGAAAAAAATCACAATATTTACCAACCAAATAATTGCTTTCCATAAAATACAAAATTATTCTCACTATCATGAACATACATGCTTGAACCGAAGATGTGCATGTAGAAAATAAAATTTTGCTCCGGCCTAGGGAATTTGCTTCTATGGAAAAACAAATCAAATTGTTTCACAATATTTTCTATAAGAACATTGCTAAAAACAATTCATATTGGTTGTGTCACATTGTATTCGATTTTTTGTAATTATACTTTGAAAATTTATGACTTTTTTCAGAAAATGATGATCATGTTTTTCAACGTATGATTTTTAATAAATATCACGTATATTTGTGGAATGGTCCGAACATCTTTTTATAATTGCACTCACATTTTAGTTTCATGAACATTTTAATGTCCAGTGAACATTATTAAAACTGAGTAAGTAAAATCTTTTCGATCGAAACAAAACCGACCTAAAGAAACAGATGTAAAACAGAAGATTTTCACGTATATTTGTGGAATGATCGACTTTGGGGGATGCGACCGGAGAAATGCGACCGAGGGTCCCCTCCCCATACCAAAACCACCGTAGCACAGCAAGTTCCAGTTGGGTTTGCGGAATCACCAACTTTCGGGCGCTGTGGGGGACCCCGGGGACCCCCCAAGATGAGAACGGACTCTGACATAAGTTGCGTCCGTCGCGGGCAGTGTTTTGGTGTTTTCGGCGAAAAATCATAGAAAATCCGTGGCGTCGAACGCGACAAATTTTGGCGTCTTGGCGGCCTGCATGGTCACTGTTGCCCGTGGAAAAAAAATGATCGACTTTGGGGATGCCGGGAGAAATGGACCGAGGGTCCCCCCCCATAGAAACCACCTGGTAGCACAGCAAGTGCCATTTGGGTTTGCGGAATGCACCCAACTTTGGCGGCGGTGTGGGTACCCGGGGACCCCACGCCGAAATGAGCAACGGACTAAGAGCGCCAAGTTCGTCCGCGTGCGGGCATGTTTTAGGTGTTTTCGGTCCGAAAAATCATAGAAAATCCGTGCGTGCCGGCGCGGCAAAAAATCTGCGGAGCCGTCGCTATCGAGGAATATTCCCGACAAAGCGCCGTCGGCCAATCACGTCGCGCATCGTTGTTTTGCGTCGTGCCGTCGGCAACAACGCCCGATCTGATCCCGTCGCCCCGCCGCCGCCCTTTTGTCGTTCCCCGCCCGACAACGTCGCCCCCGTCAACGCCCGCCGTCACCCCCACCGGTCGGCGTCCGTACCCGGCCGAATGCGCACCCGCCGTCAACGCCGTCGTCACCCGCACTAGTGGGCGTCACCGTCGCCCGTCGCCGTCGGCCACAGGCCTCAGCGGCCGTCGTCACCCGCACTAGTGGGCGTCACCGTCGCCGTCGGGCCGTTAAATCAACGCCCGTCGTGCCTGCTGTGGTAGCCGTCGGCAGGTATATTTTTAATATTTTTAATAGTATATATCACATTAGCTGCATGCAACGTCATATAGATATTATTATATGCAGTATGGACATCGATGGTGTGATTGCATGTTCCGTGAAAAGTGGGTTAGTCTTGTTAATAAGTTAACACCAAGTCAGCGATTTTCGTTTCTGAAACGGAGATGGAGGGCATGTTACGAATACCTTCGGTCAAGATGCGTAATAATTTGCTTGCGCTTATGATTCAAGGTTACAATCCTAGTAGTAAAAATTCATGGTGCAAGGGCGGCGGAAAAAAGGTTGATTTCACTAAGGCCTGATGATGTGTTCGCTATATTTGGTTTGAAGAATGAAGGAGTTGCGTTTCTAGTTTTGTGAGTATCGACCAAGGCAAAGCAATTAAAAAATTCCAGCTAGTTTTGTTAACAAGAAGAATGGTAAAATATTGATTGATGATCTTATTGAGAAGATTGTGAGAAATAAAAAGCGGACGATGAATTTGTTGGGATGGCGTTTCTCGTCCTGTTAGGGACTATAATTGCACCAGTGTCTGATGAGTACATTCGAAGAATTATTATGCACTAGTGCAAGATGTCGAGCAGATAAAAAGTTCAACTGGAATGCATTCACTTTGCGGTTTTGTTTGTCGGAGATTGGTATGGTCTTGCAACCCGGTCGTGTTAGGGAATGGCCACGTGGCAACCTTGCACTTCTGCAGGTATGATTTGTTTTTAAATTGAATAGTTGTTTTATATAGTAATACTGTACCACATGCTAAATGGTTCTTTGTTTGTTTTGCAGTATCTATATTGGGAGAAGGTGCAGCCAAACACGGTCCACAGTATGATCCTTTAGCGCTGTTGAGCCCCTTGATGAGGAATTGGACAGAAGCGGCAGGGGAAAAAAGACAAGTCGACTTTCAATATGGCGTGGTGTTGGAATGGTAATAGGTTACATACATATTTGTCCATTTAAAGTCTGGAATTTATTATTAATTATATATGACAGTATGATTCTTTATGTTGTAGATCGATGACACCATTACTGAAGAGTACCGCTTAAACAAAATTAGAATGGAACAGGCTGAAAAGAACAAGAGATCCAGAGAGAAAGTCTAACATTACTGGAAGGAGAACATGAGTCAGTACATCTAAGGCTTCAGCTAACAGAACACTATGATGGATCGGTTTTGACCGAGCTGAAGCACATTCGTGAGATATGCCTTATGTCGAGACTATGCCCAAGTACAAGTGTTCTGATTTTGCCGTTCACTATGTTTTTTGATGTGTCACATAAGTAATTACAACTAATTTTTAATCACAGAGGGTCATAGAAAATGAACAAAAGTGCTGTATTCTACAAAGCGGTGATATTGAAAAAGAAGAAGAGAATGAGTATGGTGAAAATATTGAAAGTAGAAACTATGATGGGAAACCTCGTAAAGAATTTGTATATAATCCTGGAGGACAATTTCAGAACACCAGGAAAAAAGAATGTGCAAGAGGATGATGAAGATGATATTAATGATTCTGAAGAAAGAGACCTTATTAACCCTGAATATTGGGATAGTTTCAAGGGTGATAAAGAAGATCCTATCGAAGTTCGGAGGTTCGGCGAAAATCCGTTACATCTTTAGGAACAGATGAAATCGCATCCGTGGATCCGTAGATTGTATTGGAGTAGATGAGGTACAAAAGGAGGTGTAGGGAAACGGAAGCGGGGCTATCAAACCATGTGAAGTCTCCTTACATTCCTATTATACCTACAAAGCGTGAAAAACGTCAGCAAAAGCAAGTAAGTTTTATCATATTGTTTTCTAGCTGAACCTTGTACTTATCATTGACTTCTTAACATATCACCGTCATGAATTGCAGAACTATTAGAAAGAAGTCTTTCAAGATGAATACGATGTGATTAAAGCTAGTGTTAAGTTTGTTCGTGCTTATGGCGGTCAGCAAAACATAGAAAGAAGGAAATATTCAATGATGCCATCGCGATGGTCTCAGTGCAGAGAGGGGCTTGCAATTCTTGACCATCAATGGCTAACCTGATGTAAGTTATTGTTGTGCTTTATATTACCTTTCAATGCAAATTGGAATATCTTGTTATACATCATATAAATTATTTTCAGGTTATCAATGTTTATTAAATCGTATCTGTTGGGAGTTGTTGGTGACGATCGTCATATAATGCCGACCTATCTGGTCAACTGGTTACTTGAAATTAGATCGGACACCGAGCCAGGGGAAAGCGAAGCGAAGTTGTGGCGGAAGAATGGACCCGTGAATAGATGCCCGATGAGTATTTCAAAAAGATAAGGTAATTGTAACTGCCTTAATGTATGCATGTATGGGATAGAAATAATAATAAGAGGGTATGTGTTGATTGCATCATATTTTCGTTGTGATGCAGCTTTATATTCCTCTTAATAAGGGAAAACCACTGGGTTTCGGTTGTCATGCATCGCCCCAAGGAAGAGTTTCAGGTTCTTGATTCTTTGATGGGACCCGAACTTGACAAAGAAATTAGAGAAAAAGTTGAGGGCTGTTCGACATAAATTTACATGAGCATATTGAAACTATCATTTAGTAACTGAACTATGTTAAATTCTTTTCGTGCTATCATCTATATGAACAGAGAAAATAAATTGGATATGACATCGTGATTGAATGCTAGTGGTGCTGTGAATTATCCGGATGTGTCTAAATGGCCTATCAAAACGTATGAGATGCCACGACAAGAAGGCGGGTGAGTAAATACTTTTATATTGTTGTAATATCTTACATGAAATGCGAACTTATGAACCATTGTTTGTATGGACCAGCAATTCATGTGGATTATTTGTTCTTGGTGCTTTCAGTATTGGAGCGGTGAAAAATGGACAAGCCATTTTTCTCAGGTCTGGTTTTATTTCAAATGCTTCTATTAAATTAAATTCATAATGTAATACTATTTAAATTGTACTAATATGAAGTTCTAACAGGGGTCAATTGATAAATCGAGGACTTAATGATTGGCGCTTATTTTTGCGGAGGAAAATATGCTCCAACGATGTGAAGGACAAAGTTACCCGGCTTGCAAAGAAGAAATAAATGTGGCTAAATTTTTGTACTAGAAAATTTTGTAGGCTCAAATAATGTTTACATTTATTTCGACTTTGATATCTTGTGTCGAAGATGACAGTACTATTTTGAATACATCAGTCCATGTTTTCTTGTACTGCTGAGCGTTAATAAAAATGCCATGTATTTTTTATCGTGTAACACCGACCGGCGTGAAACACAGGCGGCGCCGCTTATAACACCGGCGTTCTTAGTTGTCCATCCTAAAAAAATTTGCCCGACAAGTGCGCCGGCTAGTCTAAGGTCAGACAGGACCGGCCCCATCAACAGGGCAGCGTCCGGACGACGGGTGGCATAGCAGATTAATCAAAGGCGTTCGACAGCTCATGTGCCGCCGGGTATATAAGCCATCGTCGCGCCCTCCGTGGGGCGGTGGGACTAAAAACCTGGCAGCCACCGTGGACCCGCGGCGTGAACGTGGGCGGCCAAATAACAGGCGGCGGGGCGGCGGCCCAATTAAGCGGCGGGACGGCCCAAAGTTCGCAGCGACGGGAAATGTTTAGTCCCACCTCGCCCGGGGGCGCGGGACCGGCTTATATACCCGGCCAATGGCTTTAAACTTTTCTTACTGCCGCCAGAAGGGCGCTGCCTGTGGGACAGTGCCGCCGGCGCCTTGTCAGTATTTTTTAAAAAAATAATAAAACCGGCCGGGGTTATGGCGGCGGCGACCGTCACAAAGCACAAAATAACAGTAAAACAGGGCGGCAGTTCTGTGCAAAATGAGCACATGAATACAGCAAAGCACAAAATAACAGTAAACAGCAGCACGGCAGTTCTTGCAAAATGAGCACATGAATAAACACAAAGTAAAAACTCCTTGTTGCATTACCAAAATGAGCACATGAATAAACACAAAGTAAAAACTCCTTGTTGCATTACATAGTCTTTCATCAAAACTACTACTTATGTCGGTATATTAGCAAATAGTCTGACATCAACAAAGTAAAATAAGTTCATATAACATATTTCAACAATTATTAGAGATCACATATGTAGAACATCAATAACTGTCTCCAATGAAAGGGTGAAGCAATCTTCCATATCAATCCATAGCAATCTTCCATACTCCACAATTCAAACAAAGTTCCTACATAACAATAAGATATGTGTTAATTCACAATAAACAAATAAATTTGGGTTGAACAATAAGATTGACAATAACATAAGAATATCGTACTTAGGATTTTGAGGGGCGTGGACTTATAATGACCCGTAAACCGCCTGTCCACGTTGCGTTTGCTTTTCTCATCAAAAGCCTTAGGTCGCCGTTTTAGTGAAATCAGGACCATCCTTACATGACCTTTAACATTCTGTTTTAGTGCGCCTTTGGTGTTAACTTTAGCGGGATCACGAACAAGACCATGATCTTGATTAGGCTCAAATGCATTCGTTCACAAACTGTACCCCCGCACGGGCTCATCCTCCTCCTGTAATCATTATCTATTATGTCCCTCGAGCCGCCTTCAACTTGTCGAATAAAAATGGTTTATGACATGCTTTATGAGTTGCTTTAGCAGATAAGATGGTCAACTCCTGCCTAGCTCTGTCCACCTGCCCTCCCCACCATAAACAGATCGCTAGTGCGCTTCACGGGAAGTCCACCCCTTGCAACTTGGCTCAACCTCCCGCACTAAACACTTAGGTATCTCACGTAGCGTAGCTGAATCAGAACATGAAGAATATGTTTGCAAGGAAGTCCTTTGCGATACATGCTTCTGCTGCACCTCACAGTTTCTTGGAGTTACAGGGTGTACTCCACAGTGAATCTGATATCCCTATTTTCCTTCCATGTCGGTATGAATCTGTGAGTGTCTGCTCCTCTCAGGTCTCTCAAGGACCTCAAGCTCCCGTGCCTTCTTCATATCTTCCTGCAAGATATAAAAGTTTGCCGATGAACTCACGGGCAGCTGATTTTCAATATCTTTACACTCGTCCAATCTGGTCTGGGCTTCGTGAGTTTGTGTAATTCGTCATTCGTTCTCCGAAGGCGAACTATGATGTTCTCATAGTGCCTTCTATCAACAATAGTCATGGAGTCTAGATGCAAGTGAAGGCATGAATTCAGACTCTCCTTGCTGGTTACTTAGCATACCTAAGAAAACCCACGACAGATATGATGCAGCCCAAAGCCTTTTCTTCTTGTATATCCCGTAACCATGTTTTGTTTTCTCCGACTGCCATTTGGGAAAAGCGCCCATCTCTCCTCAAATACCTTCTTTGAAGTGGCATAATAAAGTAGAGACCTGAACTCCTTTAGAGACTTATGATGAAGGTGTTTACGTTCTTTCTCAATATCCACGAGCAAAACGATGCCAAACCTCCGAAAGTACCTTTCTTATGGCCTTTTATCATCTCCATCAGTAATTCTGACCTGGGCCTCTTGACAATGAGCCCTCAAAAATGTAAAACAGCCGGACATATGTATCCTCCGTCTCGTCGGAACAAGAGCACAACCGAATACCGGGTGCAGCGGTGGTTGTTCAGACCGACAAAAGGTATAAATGGCATGCCATACCTATTCATCCTTTGTCTTTGTCGAATGTCACATCACCGTAGTCAACATAGTCTCGGCGTGATTGAGGATCACACGAATATGTTTTTCAGCCTTCCTTCATCATCGACGGTGTGCTCAAAGAAGAAATCTGGATCTCTCTCTTTCGGTCATCATGATCCCAATGGCGTGTCGCATCACCTTGTGCAAGCAATTTCATTTTTCTCTATAACACATGTTATAAAGTTCTTCCTCCCAAAACCAGCCTTTGCATATGACCCGTACCCTCTTGGATTGATCATAAATCATATGTTTCCTGATTCCAGCACCTGCCATGGTTAAGATCTCAGCTTTCGATATTCTTTTATCTGATTATGAGACCAAAAGCGTGGTTGTGATCATCATTGAAACTGCTGACATACCAAGCGTCCACTCTTTATCAAGTTTCAATGTTATATGTGCATCCTGAAACAACGAGTCTCCCCTCTCGGTCTGCGGGTCCTTCCTTCCATTGTACAAAGTTTTGCCTGCGTCTCCCAGCTCCTTTGAATACTTTCTCAAGCGCTTAGTTCCCTCAGGACCTTTCGAATATTTCAGTGAGTCCTTTCTTACGCTGAAACCACCTTCGTAAGCATACTGGTTATAGAAAATGTAAGCCTCTCCTAGTGACTTGAGCGTCTTCCTCATGACCTTCAATGCATGTCCAATGATTCTTGCTGATATTCATCAAATCCGATGTCAAAATTAAACAGATCATCACCAACATACTCATCGTTCCCACTTGTACCATCTATATCTCCTGTAAATTAATGCATTAAACCATTTATGTCAGTCAGTTATTATTTTAATATGTAATAATGTAGTTCTGTAAGTTTGAAAACTTACTTTGCTGGAGCTGTCATCATGAGATGGATCAACGTCGACTTGTCACTTTCATCGTCCACAATATTCCTCAGAAAGTCCCGTCCTCGTTCATTCCTATTGCAAAAAAAAAACATGTAAGGCTAATATGGTTATTATGTCATTTCTTCTCTGATTTTATTTATGACATACCTGGGTGCACTTTGGGCAAATGAATCATTATATCCAATATCATCATCATCGCCATATCTGCATGATGCAAAAATTATGAAAATTTCCGTGCGGTCTACCATAATTATTGTTTTATCAATCTTCATCACACTTACATTGCCACTATAAGATTCATCCAAACTCATGTAGTTCTCCTCAGCAGGTTCATTCATATTCAGTGGCGAGGTTTCGTTGTCCTCGTCGTAATCATTGCCATCATAATCGCCCTCCTCCTCTAACTATACATAGTTAAAAAAATTTATCCGATCAATCAAACACCGTGTAACATCATCCCTAAAACAATTATTTCATCAAGCACAATGTTGTCTCTAACCAACCTCTTGCAGGGGCCGGGATTTCAGCGGATCCATTTTTCTGACGGCGGCTTTGGCGTTGCTGGCGGGAGGCAGGTGTCGACGGCGTGAGGGCGGCGGCTGGTCGTGGCGTCTCTTGGCGGAGGGGGCGGGGAGTCGTGGGTGGGGCCATCTGGCGGCGGGAATGGAACAGGCGGCAGCGGGCCGGGCAAGGCCGGCGGCTCCGTGCGGCAAAGAACGCAGCGGCGGCCTCTTCGGCGGCGACCGGGCGGCGGCGACGCCGCATGCGGGGGCGGCGTGGAGGCGGCGTGGATCGTTAGGGTTCAGTTTTTCCTCGAACAAGTGTCGGCGCCAGCGTCGGGCGTGCGACGTCTGGCAAGGACGTCTGGCGGACGAGTCGAATCCGGGGGAGCGTGGGTCAAGCGGGGTTCGGCATCTGGGAAGCGGCGTACAGGCGGCGTGTCCGGCATCTGTGGGCGGGCGTATTGCCGTGGCCCGGACGTCGGCGTCGGGTGGGTATTCCTATATCTAATGTGAAATTACCATACTATCCACTATCGTTTTGGGGGGGGGTTGTGGCACTCCCCTTTATCAAAAATAACTTTAACCAAAAATCGGAAGCCCGGCCTGTTCTCGCCAACCATCGGGACAGATACCGCCCCAGCGCCATGCGAAACAAGATGAATGACTTCAAGGCTTCTTCGTCCACGGAAAAACTATCGCTGCCAGGAACAGCCACATCCCGCAAAAAATTTGTCGGAGCGGGATGAGGGTGGGTGAAGAATGGAGCTCGAAACAAAGACGGGCCCTGATTTCCCGTGACAAGACCGAAGAAGCGGCATCGGAGATATCGACCTGGATGGCAGGGCCTTGAACCGGATCGTGTGGCGGTGAAAGGGTTGAGACCCACAGCATGTGTCTTCTTGTCGGCGGGCGAAGAAGCCACCGTGGGTGGTAGCGACAAGGTCGTACGCAGGGCAGGTCCTTGCGGACGAACCGACCAGCGCGGTGTTCACCGGGGGCGAGTGATGCGGAAGACCTCGTCGACGATGATCCACCGGCATGGGCCGGGCGAAGTTCAGAAGAATTCTTTGGGTTCGGTGGCGGGGCGCCGGTTGGGGCGAGCGGCCCGGAAGTCGATGTAGGCTGTCGAGGTCGTTGGTGTCGGGAGGAGTTAGCGTCTTGGAAGGCGAGCTCGGGTGGGCGAGGACCAGTCCGCCATGGATGATGGATGGGAGGTTTCCGATTACAAGTGGGAGAAGATGGATTTTGAAGTTTCTTCGTTACGGTAAGGTAGATGGAGGGTTAAAGTAAGGGTTAATTTAAAGCTCTTGGAAGGTAGAGAGGCCCTGCTCGGTGCTCCCCTAACCTAATTTCGGAGGGTATTTTTGTCCCCTCGAGTTTGTTTCCTGCCCGGCCAGATCCAAGCCCTGTCTAGCCCTGCCAAGCCTGTATAGCCCAGCCGTACGTCGATGCCGTCGGAAAAAACATCACCGACCCCACGACCACGTAGGACCTGCGGATCAATCATTCATGCACCTCCATCAATCTGCGAGCATTCACGCAGCTCCATAATTCCGCGGTAGATCTCCGGCGTCGTGCGGCTATCTCTGCGGCGATCTCGTCGGACACGAGCGTGGCAACATCGTGAATCTCCAGGCTCACGGTACCGCATCTGCATCCCGCACCCTCTAGTCTCGCTTGCGGCAACATCGAACGAACTGCCGCTCGGATATAGTGGTTAGCCTAGCGGGAGGTAACCTACCTACCGGTGGCGCATGCAATCGTGGATCTTGTTCCGTAGTGCTGCTCCTCGTGATCGGTTTCTTGATGTAGGATTCACGTGGCGTCGGTTGCCGTCGGCTGGTCCACAGGACTCCTCGGTTGGGGTTGTTTACAGAACATCCGTGATCGTTAGCTATGTGTTGATATTTCATCATTGATAATGTTTTCATCATTTGTTGTAGGAAATGGCGGACGAGGAGTTAAGCGATATGATGGTAGACATGGAGTTTGGAGAACTGATGAAAGACTGGATAGAAGATTGGTCGGATGATGACAATTCAGATCTTGGAAAGCGATCGGAGAATGGGAGCGAATGGGAAGATTTTAATGTGAGTGGCATTTATTGTAATTTTTGGTGCCATCGTACAACATTATATTTTGTGTTGAAAATTTGTAGATGGATGAGCATGATGATGGTCGGAAAACAATTCGACTCTCAAATGAAGATTACATTAGTCAGTGCGTAAGTGAAAAAATTTATTGGCATGCAAATTGAATTCATTCGGAATATTATATGATAAGTAATTATGTAGTTGTGTTGTATTTTTCAGTTCATTTCGAATGTCATAATGCATCGACTATTACGGTGAATCCGGCGGAGACGGCCTTAACGACGAATCATCGGATGCACCTGATTACGAGGATTCACGTCGTTGGTCACCATAGTGAGGTATTTGTGTAATCAATGTTCTATGAAAGTAATGTTAAACCATACAAAACAGTTTTCATGGCTATGTTTTGATTGTGTAGGTGACAGATGATGGTGGGGTAATGAATGTCCAAGATACTGCCGGTGCAGATGATAAGAGGAATATGTTCATGCGATAATGGACATGACTTTTATGACTCAGGATGCTGCGTATGATTTCTACAACAGCTATGCTAAAACTAATGGTTTCAGCATTAGGAAGAATAAGGTCAGTACACAAAACCGAGGCACATCTTATGCGTTATAGGAGGTTTGTTTGTTCGACAAGGAACGTGACAGCAAGTTGCTAACAGGAAGGGCACAGCCATCGGCTTAGAGCGAGACACGCTGCTTTGAAGCACACGTATCAAGCTTGACCAAAAGCGTGGGGTTTGGTATGTTGCAAGTTTTGAGGACAAGCATAGCCATATGTTGGCAGGACGGACGAGTACCTTTTCTTTGGTCCTAGAAAATCAAAGAGTTTGAAGCATGAGATAATGTCCATGGGAGCTGCAGGGATTAGAATTCACGACATGATGGATTCCCTCATCAGCAAACATGTATGGTATGGCGGTGTTGGTTTTACCGCGTGAAATATTCAACCTTTGTGCGGGAGAAGAGAAGCTGCTTTCAAAGGTGATGCTGCCACAGCCATAGGCATCATGGCGATGGAAGCAGAGGATTCTAGCTTCTTTTTCGAGTACATGCTAGATAATGAAGGACACTTGAATAGGATGTTCGGTGTGACTCCCAGTCTCGTCATGACTATGAGGACTTTGGCGGCGATGCTTGTATTTGACAACGCATAAGATGAACCGCTATGGTATGCCATTCATACCTTTTGTTGGTCTTAACAATCACCGGAAGACCACTGTTTTTGGTTGTGCCATAGTTTGAGACGAGACCGAACAGACATCGTGTGGCTGCTGCAGACTTTTTGAGGTCCATGTGTCAAAAGATGCGAAGAGTGTAATCCGAGCGCCGCCTTCGATGATCAAGGCAATTCGCGAAGTCTTGCAGGACGTGTGGCACCGTATTATGTCGTGGCATACGAAAAAAATGAAGATTCACCTCAGTCCCAAGTCCTTGAAGGAGTTCGAACTCTTACTACTACACCGTCCATGGCCACGTTTGAGGAGGATGGCGCGTTTACCAAAAGATGGCAGTCGGAAAAAACAGTAACATGGTTGAGCGGATGTATAAGAAGAGGAGTGGGCGACTTATCGACAGAGTGGTTTTGGCTTGGCATGAAAAGCAACCAGCGGGTGAAAGCCTAAACTCATGCCTTCACCTCCACCTGAGCGGTGAAATGGCGCTGGTGGATATGATTTTGCATTATGAGAAGCGCGTTATGCGTATCCGTGAAAATGAGGCGAGATGACTGCACAGCCTCACAGAGTTTACGGTGCATTACTACATCGAGGAACTTGAGATAGCTGCTTCTCATGTCTTCACTCCAGCAAACTTCTATATGTTGCAAGAAGATCTTAGAAAAATTGATGGCATGGAGATTGTAGAAATTAAGCTGGGAGATGGATCACAGCAGTAAATCGTGGCCTGGAAGAATAACGAATAGTCGTTTTGGGTGGAGTATACAGATAAATTCATGAACCTTATGTGCAGATCTGGAAGAATGTTTGAAAGGGTCTACCTTGCAAACACATATTCCACGTCGAAGTACTTGAACATATCTGAAATACCAAAGTGTTTAGTTCTTCTTGGTTCACGAAACAAGCAAGGTTGGGACTGCCCTTGGCGCAAGCGATCTGTTGGGATATGGTTGGATGGGGCAGGAGGAAAGAATGAAATATAGCCAGGTTAGTGTGTTAGCGTCGGAAGCTATGCATGCGGCATGCAAACACCCAGCTTTGTGGGATCAGTTCAGGATAGTTTGAAGGCTGTGATAGCTAAGAGTCATGAGTATGATCCTCTGAGGAAATTTGAGCAAGAATATAAATGACTTGATAGTGTGCGATTGAATATGTAGCGATGGTGAAGGCAACATGGTGCTGATTAAAGATCCTATGAAAGTGTCAAGCAAAGGTGCAGCGAAGGTAGATGAGAACCGCCTATCTCGAAAATGGTAGACCACTCTCTTTTGATGAGTTGAAAACCGGTGCAGCGCTTGCAAATTGCTAGGACACACTAAGCGTAGCAAGAAATGCAAACTAAATCAGAAGTAAGTGTTTGTATGCATTCTGGATTATCGAAACATTTATCGTTCATAAACTTATATTGTCTTCTATGATGTGCGAACAGTGGAGAAGGAAGAAGTGTAGAACACTTGCTTCAATTTTTCTTGATGAATCAGTGAACAGGGCAGTATATCCTTTTCACATTATGTCATCAATTTTAGTTCGACGTTTAACATCGTGTTTGGATCCTATATATATCTTCTATACCTAAATACCTAGCCCCAGTACTAGATTTGTGTACACATGCAGTGGCGGAGCTAGCAGAATCAAGCTGGGGCAAAAGGTAAAATATGAGTGTTTGGGGGGGCAAAAGCTAAAAATCTCTCATCTAAGCCCTCACAATTTTTTCTTCACAAGTTGCATCAATGTTGGGGGCCACAGCCACCCAGGAGCCTACATAGCTCCGCCTTTGACACATGCCACTCCCACCACACATTCACCCACCTAAATAAACAACAAAATCGGACCTAAATAAATTAGTTATAAATTAGAAAGAATATTGTACATTTCCCTCCCCACGTCCTAACTGCCATTAAATCACCTAACACCACTCCCCATCACACATTCACCCACCTACCTTGCCGGTTCGAACTCCCTTATCCCCACCTACCTCGATGATCGAAAACCACCGGCGACCGCTACAGCCGCCTCCATGGAGAAATGCCTCGGCTGGCGAGCGATGATGAAGCACTTGGCGATGGCGAGGTGGCGCCAGTTGGTGGAGGTGTCGGCTGGTTCCCAGCCGGAGATGTTGGTCAACCAGCGCTGGCCTCGTCAAAGTCTGGCCGCGCAGAAAAGCGCGCCTTCCCACTGCGGCGTCCGCGCTCTCCTCCTCGTCAGGCAATGCTAGAGGCCACGCTGGCGACTCCCATGTTCAGCGGCGCAAGGTGGTGGATGTACTCCACCATCATGGCCTTCTGACCAGATCCAGCGCGTCGCGTCGAGGCGGAGCATGTCGACGTCGAGCTCGCTCTCCTGCGCCCGTCAGCCGGACTACAGGTCCGCCGTGCGAAGCCAGTCCTGCTGTTGGGCTCGACGCCGTGGAGGCGGCGTGGGCGAGTACTGCTCATCCTGATGACCCGAGGAAGGCGAGGAGGATGCCGTGCAGATGGTGGCGCTGTCGCCGTCAAGGGTGGAAAAACAATGCCCATCGACGTCGAGCTCCTTCCCTGCACCGACATAGTGAAGGTGGAAGAAGAGGAGGTGGCTCGAGGATCAGGTGGCTCAGGATCCGGTGGCGCAGCTGTCGAACAGACGGCGGTCAGAAGAAGGCTTCTCCGTGTGTGTGCGCGCTCACACGCCTCAAATTCTGAAGAAGTGAAGATGGGCACAGTTCTTTGAAGGAGGAGGAAGCTGCTGGTTATCTTTGGTATGCTGTTATATGTTTCAGCATATAAGTTTGCTGTTCTCCTAGTTTCTCTGGGCTCCTTCAGCTCCATACTTGCTTTTGATGTAATAATGATCGATGTAGGGTGGATTGTTTCGTAGCTTGTGAACTTGTTTGGGTCATTCTTGGCGGTTTGGCTGGCCTGTGTTGGCCTTCTCTTTTAGACTGAACTTTGTTCGAACTTTCATAGTTTTCAATAATGAAAATCGAAAGGGCAAGCCCTTATTTGACAAAAAAATTGGGCTTGATGTTGGTTAGGTGTGCTTTTCTCCAGGTAATTATATAAGTTATGGAATCGATACGGTTTGGTCGGGTTCTTTGTGGCTAAAGAACTGAATATCTACTGCCTAGCCTAAGTGTGAAGTTCAGTTAAATTTTCAGAATATTGAATATGTCTGTTGTTTTGCTTGATGTTGAATCAAAGGTGTAGGTGTTGCTAGATGTTGCTCCTATGTTGCAACAAGACAATGAAGTGGGCTGCTGCACAAATCAGTAGTGTTGCTATGTGATGTGCCCATGTGCATCACTTACCAAATATAGAACATGACAAATGTGCAGTGTCTGCCAAATGTAGAACATGCCAAAAGTGCATTGTCTACCAATCATGATGGCACCATGTTATTTCTGCTGCAATGTCTATTACACTTTGCCCATAAACTGAATAGCAAATAATTCATCAGGATTTCATCATGTCAACTCAATGATGTCAATAACTTTATGAACAATCTACTTGGTATCTATGACAAAATTATAGTGGCAAGCAGGCCAAGATCTGAAGACCTCCAAATCCTAAAATCCTATCCCTATAGAGCAATATTTCCTTGTGCATCTTAACCATTGCCCTCTTTTCTTTCTCATTCCTTTTAATTTCAGCTTCATTTTGTAATCTTAGTCTCCAGTTTCTTGTTCTTCATGGCTAGATACTTAATGACTGAATTTGCTTTGCTATCCCTCCCCATCAACCCATTCAACATACTCGAAGTGACATCATCCTAAATAAATCATGAACAATTCAAGTCAATTAATAATGCGATAGAAGCGAGAGCGGACATGACTAATTTTCATCTGTGTAATACGTTCTGCCTCGATATATTTACATAGCTAACATGATTACTTTTCATAATCATGTGATGAGAAATACCAGGAGATTATTGACATGCAGATAGCTAAGGCAGAAGGCAAAAGTTTGATAGAGTTTTTAAAAAAGTAAAGAATGTGAAAATTTTAATATGAAACTTCCGAGAGCAGTTGAAGAGAAAAATAGAATCGAATACTATGAATGTGATAAATACAATTATAAAAAATTGAAGAAGCGAGAACAATATTAAGCAAGAACAATTGATAGTTGAAGCCAAAACTTTATTAGTGCAGAAATTGTCTTCTCCGAAGCGAATTGTATGACCGAATTGTCGGTCGAGCCTATTGTTTGACAGGCACATACACATGTATGTGTCACAATATTCGAGATGCCGTGATTATTACATAAAAATGATAGAAACAGTAAGATAATCATGCCGTCGAAACCATCGACGGACTAAATCAAAGCACTAAAACTTGACCCTTGCATGCAAAGAACTCTTCATCGCGCTTTTCCTGTCAATTTAGCGAATTTTGTTCTTCACACACTCCATCGTGTTGAAGGTGACATAATCAACTTCGGCGAAAGCGTCTTCTCCTTGCGTCAACACTGGCCTGCAAAAATGACATACATGTTAGATGAACCGAATTTTGTACACGACCATAGTAGCTACTCTACAATCGTAAATAACAACATACCTGTGAAAAATCGTGGGTCATTGGTCCCGTCCCAATGCTGTAGACATTCTGTGACAAAAGGCCACAAGAGTTCTGGTATATATGCAAACATTAGCGGGTAATACTGAACATGTGTATTGTTGTTTGAATGTGCATGATGTATACTAACTCACCCACCCTCTTGCTGCGGCATGTCATACTGTTGATAGGCCACTTACTTATGTCGGATATTTCCGGGTGTAATAAGATTTGCTTGCGAAAATCGTTTGCTATAGCCATTAGCTGTAAACAGGATAGTGTTAAAGAAGAATCATAAACTACATGGAAGAGCAATGGTACAAATGTTGGTTATATTACCAGTGCTTTGACAGTCTTTCTGTCAGCTCGAGAGGATAGAGTGAATCGAGAACTTGGAATTCTTTCTTGATCATGTGCATGACCACGGTCATCCGATGGGCATTTTCGATATTCAAGCGATATCGTCTACAGTGCCAAAAACCATTATGGATCAAATGAAATACTAGATGAAATGTCCTAAGTGAAGAATTACAAACATAGCGATCCTTATCACGCAGATATACTCTTGCGTGACTCTATTATTCTCCAGCTTTGGACAGAGCACTGTCCATATTGCAGCTCGGACCAGCGGATCGTCTCGGCGATAGCACGATCTACAAGAATTTGGACCTCGCTGGACAGAGGTAACTGATCATGACCAACGCTCAGCTCCAAATGTCCCATATAAGCATCAATAATCTTCATAGAATATCAGGGCATTACATGTTGAAATTTGAGACATAGATTATTGACAATTTAAATAACAGAACATGCAGTAGTACTTACATCGTCGACAGCCATCTATGACTTAGTACCGGTGAATCCTTCTACGATGTCGGAGATATGCCACGAGCTTCACTGTAGTAAACTTTCTTCCCATTATTCTTGTCGGTGCTAGAAGCTAACTCGACAAATGAAACAACTGCATCAATTATTTCCGAGCCAACTCATCTGCACACTCTCCGGCTCATCAATCTTGGAAAAAGAGCTGCATGAAAAATATGAGCGTCAACAATGGTGATCATATTCATTCATAGTATACAACAAACCGAGAAAGTTGAGTTCGATACCCTACTAGCAGAATGGGTACGGTGGGTTGTTGGAAATATGCCCTAGAGGCAATAATAAAAGCATTATTATTATATTTCCTTGTTCATGATAATTGTCTTTTATTCATGCTATAACTGTATTATCCGGAAATCGTAATACGTGTGAATACATAGACTACGTCGTCCTAGTAAGCCTCTAGTTGACTAGCTCGTTGGTCACAGATAGTCATGGTTTCTGACTATGGACATCAGATGTCATTGATAACGGGATCACGTCATTAGGAGAATGACTGATGGACAAGACCAATCCTAAGCATAGCACAAAGATCGTGTAGTTGTTTGCTAGAGCTTTTCAATGTCGTATCTCTTCGTTAGACCATGAGATCGTAACTCCGGATACCGTGGAATGCTTTGGGTGTACCAAGCGTCCGCGAATCGGGTGACTATAAAGGTGCACTACGGTATCTCCGAAAGTGTCATTGGGTTGACACGGATCGAGGCGAGTTGTCACTCCGGTGCGGAGAGGTATCCTGGCCCACTCGGTAGTGCATCATCATAATGAGCTCAAAGTGATCAAGTGTCTGTCGCGGGATCATGCATTCGGAGAGTAAAGTGACTTGCGATGCTGAGACTGAGCGAGTATTGGGATACCAGCGATCGAGTCTCGGGCAAGTAACATACCGTCGACAAAGGGAATATTATACGGGTTGCTTGAATCCTCGACATCGTGGTTCATCCGATGACATCATCGAGGAGCATGTGGAGCCAACATGGGTATCAGATCCGCTGTTGGTTATTGACTGAGGCGTCTCGGTCATGTCGCATGTCTCCGAACCCGTAGGGTCTACACATAAGGTTCGGTGGCGCTATGGTTATTAGGAAGACTTTATGTGATTACGAATGTTGTTGGAGTCCGGATGAGATCCGGACGTCATGAGGAGTTCGGAATGGTCGGAGGAAAGATTTATATGGGAAGTTGTCAAGCGGACACGGAAAGTTGGGTCATATCGGTATTGTGGAGGGCCACGGAAGGTTCGGAGGACCACGGGAAGCCACCTCTCGGGGGCCACATGGGCTGCGTGGAGGCAGCCAGCCCCTTGTGGGCTGGGCGCACTCCCTTGGGCCCATCGCCTAGGGTTGAGGGAACCTAAGGCGCCTTGCAGGGGCAAGCCCCTCCCTTGCCGCCGCCCCCTCTAGATGCATCTAGAGGGCGGCCCCTCCTCCCTCCCTATAAATGGAGGGTGAGGAGGGGCTGCATACACAACTTAGGCGCAGCCTCCCTCCCAACACCTTCCTCCTCCGTGTGCTTGGCGAAGCCCTCGGGCTGTCACTCCATCATCATCAGCCGTCGTGCTGTGTGGAGCCATCTTCCTCAACCTCTCTCCTCCTTGCTGGATCAAGGAGGAGCGTTGCCCTACCGTATGTGTTGAATGCGGAGGTGCTGTCTTTCAGCCTTTGGTCTGCGTGATCCAGTGCGACTCCATCATCACCATCCTCTGAAAGCTTCATGGATCTACAAGTGGTATGTAGATGCAAACTCACTCCCTTGACTCGTTGCTTAGATGAACTCATAGATGGATCTTGGTGAAACGTGAGAAAATTTTAATTTTCTGCGCGTTCCCCAACAGTGGCATCATGAGCTAGGTCTATCGTAGTTCTCTATTGCGAGTAGAACACAATTTAGTTGTGGGCGTGGATCTTGTCAACTTACTTGCGCTACTAGTCTTATCTTGCTTCCAGCGGTATTGTGGGATAAGCGGCCGGACCAACCTTACGTGACGTTACGTGAGACCGGTTCCACCGACTAACATGCACTAGTTGCATAAGGTGGCTAGCGGGTGTCTGTCTCTCCACTTTAGTTGGGCGGATTCGATGAAAAGGGTCCTTATGAAGGGTAAATAGAAGTTGACAAAATCACGTTGTGGTTATTAGTATGAAGCGTTCTTGCTAGAACCATTGCGTACGTAAAAGATGCAACAACAATTAGAGGGCGTCTAACTTGTTTTGCAGCAATTGTCATGTGATGTGATATGGCCAAGTTGTGATGAATGATGAATGACATATTGTGATGTATAGATCATGTTCTTGTAATAGAATCACGACTTGCATGTCGATGAGTATGACAACGCAGGACCATAGGAGTTGTCTTTATTTTGTATGACCTGGTGTCATTGAAGAGCATCATGTAAATTACTTTACTTTATTGCTAACGCGTAGCATAGAGTAGAAGTAGTCGATTGGGTACAACTCTATGGAGGCACATGATGGAGATCATGATGATGGAGATCATGGTGTCATGCGTGACAAGATGATCATGGAGCCTGAAGATGAAGATCAATGGAGCTTTATGATATTGGCCATATCATGTCACTACTATATAATTGCATGTGATGTTTATATGTTTATGCATCTTGTTACTTAGAACGGCGGTAGTAATAAGATGATCCTTACAACAATATCAAGAGGTTCTCCCTAGCGCTACCGTTGCAAAGTTAAATGTTAGCACCACGTGATGATCGGTGTGATGCGATCCTACGTTCACATACACGGGTGTAAGACAGTTTTACACATGCAAAACACTTAGGGTTAACTTGCGAGCCTAGTATGCAGACATGGCCTCGGAACACGGAGACGAAAGGTCGAAACGAGTCGTATGGAAGATCGATCAACATGAGAATGTTCACCGCGATGACTAGTCCGCTCTCACGTGATGATCGGACGCCTAGTCGACTCGGATCGTGAACACTTAGATGACTAGAGGATGTCTAATCTGAGTGGGAGTTCATTTAAATAATTTGATTAATGAACTAATTATCATGAACTTAGTCTAAAACTTTTGCAAATATGTCTTGTAGATCAAATGGCCAAGCGCTCATGATCAACTTGAACTTCAGCGTCCTAGAAAACCAAGCTGAAAGATGAGCGGCAACATACGGACTGGTCGAACTTGAGATCATCCTCATAGCTGCGGAAACAATATGTCCTAGAAGGACCGCTGGTGCCTCCGTCGAAGAACCAAGACATTATGAAGCTTGGCAGTCTGCGATGATTACCCCTCGAGCGGCATGCTTTAACTTAGAACCGGGGGCTCCAAAAGCGTTTTGAGCATCACGGAGCATATGAGATGTTAGGGCTGAAACTGTTTTCCAAGCTCACGCCGGTCGAGAGATATGACATCTCCGACAAGTTCTATAGTTGTAAGATGGAGGAAAATAGTTCTATCGGGAGCACATACTCAAGATTCGGGTTGACAACCGATACCCTGAAATTAACTTCCCGATGGGCGGTCATTGAAGAATCCTTGCGCTCCCACCAAGCTACAAGAGCTTTGTGATGAACTACAATTGGGGATGGTAAAGACCATTCAAATTTCTATTGAAGTCGAAGGTTGAAATCAAGAAAGAACATCAAGTGTTGATGGTCAATAAGACCACTAAGTTCAAGAAGGGGGGCAAGAAGAACTTCAAGAAGGGCAAGGAGGTTGCGCCCTTAACAAGTTGCGGGAAGAAGTCAAAGAATGGACCCAACCGAGACGATGCTTTTTTGCAAGGGAAGGGTCCCGGGCGGAACTGCCCCAAATACTTAGCGGATAAGAAGGCCGCAACACCAAAGGTATATTTGC
>JAHIAM010015245.1:0-33470 GCA_021605205.1 Aegilops longissima | reverse complement strand
TATTTCGCCTTTTGAGAACCAAGGTATCAATCCAAAGAGGAGGCTACGCCATGAAGTCCCTCGATCAAGACAAAGCAAATATCTCCTCGAACCAACGCGATAAGGGGTTGTCAATCCTTCACCGCTACTTATTTAGAGTGAGATCTGATAGAGATGATAAATAATATTTTGGTATTTTTGGTATAAAGATGCAAATTAAAATAAAAGGCAAAGTAAAAACAAAGCAATAATAGAGCATAGCAAGATTAATATGATGATAATAGACCCGGGGGCCATAGATTTCACTAGTGGCTTCTCTCAAGAGCATAAGTATTTTACGGTGGGTGAACGAATTCATGTTGAGCAATTGATGAATTGAGCATAGTTATGAGAGTATCTAGGTATGATCATGTATATAGGCATCACGTCCGAGACAAGTAGACCGACTCCCTCAGATCTACTACTATTACTCCATTCATCGATCGCTATCCAAAGATGCATCTAGAGTATTAAGTTAATGAAAAAGAGTAACGCCTTAAGCAAGATGACATGATGTAGAGGGATAAATTCATGCAATATGATAAAACCCCATCTTGTTATCCTCGATGGCAATAATACGTGCCTTTGCTGCCCCCATCACACCGGGAAAGGATACCGCAAGATTGAACCCAAAGCTAAGCACCTCCCATTGCAAGAACTACCAATCTAGTTGGCCAAACCAAACGGATAATTCAAGAGACTTGCAAAGATAACCAATCATACATAAAATAATTCAGAGAAGATTCAAATATTGTTCATAGATAATCTTGATCACAAACCCACAATTCATCGGTCTCAACAAACACACCGTAAAAAGAAGATTACATCGAATAGATCTCCACGAGAGGGGAGAACATTGCATTGAGATCCAAAAAGAGAGAAGAATCCATCTAGCTACTAACTATGGACCCAAGGTCTGAAGTAAACTACTCACACTTCATCAAGAGGCTATGATGATGATGTAGAAGCCCATTCATGGTGGATTCTTCCAAATGAGCTCTGCAACAGCCCCAAGATGGGATCTCGTGGATACAGGATGTTGCGGCGGTGGAATTAGGTTTTTGGCCCGTGATTCGATCTGTTGGGGGTACGATGTATATATAGGAGGAAGGAGTACGTCGGTGGAGTTGGGGCCCACAAGGCAGGGCGCCTAGGGGGCGCCCACCTCGTGGCCGCCCCTCCTTTCGACCGAGGATCCAAGTCTCCGGATCATATCTGATGAGAAAATCACGCTCCCAATATTTCATTCCGCTTGACTGCTTGATATTCCGCTTCTTCAAACACTCAAATAGGAAAAAACAGAATCTTGTTGGGCCTTGCTACGCCTTGAGCTATGCTGGTTTTCCTCAAGAGGAGAGGATGATGCAGCACAAGAGCGTAAGTATTTCCTCGCTTTTGAGAACCAAGGTATCAATCCAAGAGGAGGCCATGCACAAGTCCCTCAGACTGCATTAAACGATAGCTACCGCAACCAACGCGATTAGGGGTTGTCAATCCTTCATGGTCACTTACTAGAGTGAGATCCGTAGAGATAATATTTTGGTATTTTTGGTATAAAGACGCAAAGTGAAAAGTAAAGGCAAAGCAAAACAAGGCAAGTATTAAAGTGATGGAGATTGATATGATGAGAATAGACCCGGGGCCATAGGTTTCACTAGTGGCTTCTCTCAAGAGCATAAGTATTCTACTGGGTGAACAAATTACTGTTGAGCAATTGATGAATTGAGCATAGTTATGAGTATACCTAGGTATGATCATGTATATAGGCATCACGTCTGTGACAAGTAGACCAAACGATTCTACATCTACTACTATTACTCCACTCATCGACCGCTATCCAACATGCATCTAGAGTATTAAGTTAAAAAAGAGTAACGCCTAAGCAAGATGACGGATGTAGAGGAATAAATTCATGCAATATGATAAATACCCCATCTTGTTATCCTTAATGGCAAGAATACAATACTTGCCTTGCAACCCTTTCTGTCACTGGGTAAGGACACCACAAGATTTAACCCAAAGCCATGCACTTCTCCCATTGCAAGAACTACCAATCTAGTTGGCCAAACCAAACGGATAATTCAAGAGACTTGCAAAGATAACTCAATCATACATAAAAGAATTCAGAGAAGATTCAAATATTATTCATAGATAAGCTGGATCATAAACCCACAATTCATCGGTCTCAACAAACACACCGCAAAAAAGAAGATTACATCGAATAGATCTCCACGAGAGGGGGAGAACATTGTATTGAGATCCAAAAGAGAGAAGAAGCCATCTAGCTACTAGCTATGGACCCAAGGTTCAAGTAAACTACCCACACTTCATCGGAGAGGCTATGGTGTTCATGTAGAAGCTATTCGTGGTGGATGCCCTCCCAGAGCTCCTAACAGCGCCAAGATGGGATCTCGTGAATACAGGAAGTTGCGGTGGTGGAATTAGGTTTTGGCCCTGCTCGATCTGCTTGGGGGCATGTATGTATATATAGGAGGAAGGAGTACGCCGTTGAGCAACAGGGGCCCACGAGGTGGGGGCGCGCTTAGGGGCGCCCCACCCTCGTGACCGCCTGTGCCTTGGTGTAGGGTCCAAGTCTCCGGATCACGCTCGTGACAAAATCACGCTCAAGGTTTCATTCTGCTTGGACTCGCTTGATATTCTGCTTTTGAAACACCAAAAAGGCAAAAACAACAATTGGGCTGGGCCTCCGTTAATAGGTTAGTCCCAATAGTAATATAAAAGTGAAAAATAAAGCCCATTATAGTCGAAAAACAATAGATAAAGTAGCATGGAGCAATTCAAAATTATAGATACGTTGGAGACGATCAAAGCCTCCGTTAATAGGTTAGTCCCAAAAGTAATATAAAAGTGGAAAATAAAGCCCAATATGGTCCAAAACAATAGATAATACAGATGGAGCAATCAAAATTATAGATACGTTGGAGACGATCGCATCCCCAAGCTTAATTCCTGCTCGCCCTCTAGTAGGTAAATGTCGGTGTACAAAAAGAGGGGTGCACTTTTTGTACCCCTATAACTGTGCACGGGCAGTCTGAGCCGTGGGCACCACCGCACTGAGAAAGGCAAGGGAGGTGAGCCAAGGTAAGGCCAAGCTCGAAAGGAGCAGGACAACGCCAAGACCAAGACCACAAAGAGCAAAGGGGACGAGCAGACTTCTGCAAGACCCTTGCCGGGAGGCAGTTTTAGCAACCCGACAAGACCCTTGCCGTGGCAGTCGTCCCACACCCACGGAGCGAATCACCCTTGAGTCCACTGCCCCATGGGGAAAGGATTTGGGAGACATCCCTGGTGGCATGCAGATCTTTGTGAAGACATTCAAGATCGATACACACTATAGAAGATGACGACCTTGGCGGATCCCACCAAGGAGGACCACAAGGCCCCGGCAAGAGCCTTGTCGGGATGACAGCAGCGCCACGGCAAGACCTTGCCGGGCTACAAGAAGGCCTCGCCAAGAACCCACGTAAGGCCACCATCGTGCCCACGCCCATCAAACCTTCACCGCCATTCGCGATGCAGCTGCCGACCCAGTTGGGCTAAGGGCAGGCACTCCGGCGGCAAGCGGATCTTCGTGGAGACCCACCGCTGCGCCACTCAGCCGCTCCGCCTACATGGCACCACGGGCACCATCGCCGTATGCGCGGGTTTACGTAAAAGGGAGCGCGACGACAAGATAGGGTTTCCTCGCCCCCGATAAAGCGAGGACACCTAAGCAAGACGCATTAAAGGCGCTTTGTCATGTAATGCGAGGGATAAACAGATCATCAGACTCTTTCCACCTCCTGTGCCACTTTGGCGCCCTTTCCCTATAAAAGGAGGCCCAAGGCCAGGAGGAGGATTCGCTTTTGGAGCTCCTCACGCCCCATTGCTAATTCAAGAACATGATAAACAAACCACCAAAGCAGGAGTAGGGTTTTATGCATCCTCGCGCCCGAACCTAGATAAAGAGACCGTGTTATCTGCTTGATCCGCTTTCTCACGACCCCACGCCAACCGTAGTAGGGATTTCAGTGATCCCATAGGTGTCGCTCTCTACACCGACATCTTTGGCGCGCTAGGTAGGGGGCGAGTTGTGAGAATCGGCTCTAGCAGTTAGTTCGACGCTTTTCATCGCCATGGCGCCTAAGAAGAAGATGACGGTGGCGGTTGGCCCGCGGAAGCCGGACATCCCGCCCCGACGCGGGCGAAGCAGCGGACCGGTCGCAGAAAGGACCCGGGCGCCGTCACAACACCAACACCGCCCCAGCAGTCAAGTTTGGGAGGCGGCAATGTTCGCGGCGCGCAACGGGCCGCACGCCGCCAAATCCAAAGATGGAGCCAGGCCTCCGCTGGTGGTGCGGGCCTTCCAAGATCGCGTTACCCCGCCGCAGCGACGCGAGGGCTTCCAAGACGCCGAGGACCCCGGCGCCGCCATGAAAGAGCCCCGAGCGCCACTCCCGGATTTAGAAGACCTGCCCGCCACCGAGGCGCTGTGAAGATGGCATGCATCGCTGGGTCATGATAGAGCTCCTTCCGACGCGGTCGAAGTCGGCGCCGCGATTTGTGCAGGTTTCGCGCCACTAATGCCGCCAAGCCCGCGCGCGCAGCTGCTCCTTGATTTTCCTCCCACTACAGTGGAAACTCGACGAATGGAGATCCACTATCCAAGCCTTGCTGCAGGGCCAACAAAGACGAACCGAGTCCGTGGAGCCCCGGTCGACGCCCGACGGAGTCCCACGCACTGGCAGGAGAGCCGGGCGGCGCCGCAACCACGGTGCACTTCGCCTCCTCGCCTCGCCTGCACATGCGACGCCAGCCCGCCGCGACGCTACGGGCGACGAGATCTCCATAGCATCGCTCGACCCTGGCCCACCGTGACCAGCGCCAAGTTCTTCGAACGAGAACATGAAGACGCCGAACCACTATCGAGCGCCGCGCGGAGCGCGCCACCAATCGATAAGCGAGCAGGGCTCTGCTGTGAGCCACCCGCACCGGGAGTTTCGAGGCCTACTTACGAGGTAGGCTGTCCGCTTACCCATGAGCTGCGGCAGTTCCAAGGGCCCACTCACCGCACCTTCAAAACCGACGTATGAAAAGTATGCTGGCAAGACCCACCTGTCCGAAGTTCTCAAACGCCTACACCATCGCAATGCAAGCTGCCGGAGCCCGCGACGATAAGGTGCTTGCGAATTACTTT
Organism: Aegilops longissima; assembly: GCA_021605205.1. Classification (NCBI taxonomy): domain Eukaryota; kingdom Viridiplantae; phylum Streptophyta; class Magnoliopsida; order Poales; family Poaceae; genus Aegilops; species Aegilops longissima. Next base: position 28,255 of record JAHIAM010015245.1, on the reverse strand, counting down.
CCGCTGGTTTCAAACCCAACGCCATGTCGCGGTTGATGCACTTGCCGGTAGACTCTATTTCCTCCCGGTCGATTTGTGCCATGAGTTTGTGGGCGCTTTTACCGGAGGCCACCAAGCCCATGGCCAAGCAAGCGACCTGCACGCCATTCCCCGTAAGGAGGCGAGTCTCCGTATATACAGAGGTTCAGCTGGTACAAGATAATATCCCTGATGTTCACCCCCGCCGCCATCATCGCTGCTCCATCGTAACGCAGAACCACAAGATGCGCCAAGAGCTGGCAATGAACAAGGTGAGAAATGTAGCAAAACTCTATGTTCTTGTTGACAAATGTGCTCGAGCTGAAGAGGGAAGGAAGTACCGTCAAGATGCCGGGCGGAAACCGACTCGATGAGGATATTGCCGCCCGCGAAGAAAGGACGGCGCCGCAACAGAAGCGCAAAGGAAAAGCCGTGTTTGTCGTCGAGGGATCTGATGACGCAGTGCTCTACCAAGAAAACCAAGGCAGATGACCCCGCAAGGAGGTTGCCGGATGTGTCGCCATTGGCCTTGGCGGCTGCCGAGAAGCTGTGAAACTCCGACAAGCGATACCGCAAGATCCATCGCACCAAAGGCCATGCTCTCCAGACTGCCGATAGGTTGAGCTCTCGCGAGAAGCAGAGGGCTGAGTATGAGAGACGGACAAGGAGAAGGGCCCAGACGGTGCCGAGGGTCCGCAAGAAGCGTGACGGACAAAGCGGCCGTCATGCAAGGATAAGCAACAGAGAGAGCCGCCTGGGCCGGATGTAAAGCCGTAAGACGACGATCACGAAGAGGACGCATTTAATCCGCACCAAGAGTTTCGAAGCTACAGAGGCTATGTGCATCGACGGCGGCGCCGCAGCATACTTCTCACCGACTTAAACAAAGGCGCGAGATTACAGCAGAGCCATCGCTTGATGCCCAAAGGTCGCTGAAGTGGTCCAGACACCTATCATTTTTGACATCGAGGATCACCCTGATCGCACTACCGCTGGTCGGTCTTGCCGCTGTTGGTTTCACCAACAATACGCAACCTCAAGGTGACGAAGATGCTAGTCGATGGCGGGCCGGTTTGAACTTGATCTCGCCGCCATGATCGAGAAATTGCAGATTCCTCGATGGAGACCTCAAGAGACGGGCACGCTTGAGGGGTCAACCCAGGAAGAAGCCAACCTAAGGGAAAGGTCACGCTGCCCGTGATTTTTGGAAGCGACCTGAACTTCGTGACGGAGAGGATCGGTTCGATGTTGCCAAGATCCCTTGCCCTACAACGGGATCCTTGGTCGCCTACCGGCTAAGTTCATGGCGGCGCCACACTATGCCTACAACACCTCAAGATGCCGTGACCCGTGACGATCATCACCATCCCTCCAACAAGAAAGATGCGCTGATTTGCGCCGACCAACTATACCAGAAGGCCAGCAAAGCAGCCGCCGCTAGGGCACTTGCTCCTCGCCATCGGGACCCCGGAGGGAAGAAGAAGAAGAAGACCGGTGAGACCTCAGACACCCACTCCGCAAGCGCACTCTTCGTGAGTGTAGCGCCGCCGCCGAGGACGTGCTGAGAGCTCCACCAGCAGAAACAAGAAGCCCAGTGGCCATACCGCCGAACCAAGAAGGTTTCACATCGAGGACGGCACGGAGGAGCTTTTACCATAAGCTCCACCCTTGACGACAAATAGGAAGACGCGCCGTCACCTTCCCTACGGGCGTAATGTCGGCGTGTTTGCATGGCAAGCTCCACATCCCCGTGTTCCTGTGGAGGTGATTGAGCACCACCTTGTTGTCTGCCCTCATGCGCGCCCGCCGCTGTGAAGGTCGAAGCAAGTTTTGGAACGACAAGAGTTCATCATAGAAGAGATCCGAAACCGAAGCAGCGGGTTTGGTAAGAGGAGTGCTCCATCCAACGTGGTTGGCCATCCGTCGGCAAGCGCAAGGCAAATGGGAAGTGGAGACCGTGTATTGATTACACAGATATCAATAAGGCTTGCCCTAAAGACTCCTTCCCTGCCGCAAGATCGACCAGATTGTTGACTCCACGGCCGGGTGTGATCTGTTGTCATTCCTCGACGCCTACTCCGCTACCACCAGATCTTCATGACAAGAGAAGACGTAAGAGAAAACAGCATTCATCACCCCATGTGGTACATATTGTTTCATGTGGATGCCTTTCGAGTTGAAGAGTGCTGGTTCGACGCTTGCAAGGGCGGTCCAGATTGGTTTTGAACCCCAGCTCCATAGAAATATGGAAGCTTATATGGGTGACATAGTGGTCAAAACCGAGGACAGGGCAACCTCATACCAGATTTGCAGGAAACATTTGCAAACTCGCAAGATCAATCTCAAGCTGAACCCCGAAGTGCGTTTTGGCGCCCCGTCCGCAAGCTTCGGTTCTTGGTGTCACAAAGATGGGATAGAGGCCAATCCGACAAAATAAAAGCTATAGAGCAGATTGAAGCACCTAAGTTTAATCAAGGATGTGCGCCGCTTGTTGGTTGCGCCGCCATGGGCAGGTTCATTTCAAGTTCTGCTGAAGCGCTTCTTCCCTTTTCAAGATCCTCAAAAGGCGGGCCGAATGGAGTGGACGCCGGAAGTCGGGCAGCATTGCAAGGTTTGAAGAAATACCTCTTCCGCCGCCAATACTAAAGGCGCTTAGGCCACAGAGCCGTTGTGCTATACCGGGCGGCAATGGACCAGGTGGTCGGCCGCACCCGTGGCGCAGAGAGGTTGCCGACGAGGTTATGGCGGCAGAGCCCGACACCACCAATGCAGAGACGACACAGCCACTGACGTGTTGTCAAGAAGAAAATGATGCAGCACCCGGTTACTTTGTTAGTTCCTCCCGCAGGGGCTGGATCAAGGTACTCCGCGGCAGTAAACTGCTCTTCGCCTTCTTATGGCCTCGAGGAAGCTGCGCCACTACTTCCGTGCACATGAGATCACTGTCGTTACTCGCTTCCTCTCGCGAACGGATATTGCACAATCCGGATGCGACGGAAGAATTGTGGAATGGGCACGGAGCTGTCCAGCTTTGGCCTCAAGTTTGAAAGTACTTCACGATTCAGAGCTGAGTCCTAGCGGAGTTCATTGCGTAATCGGACCGCAACGCCGATTTAAGAAGCCCAAGAGACTGCTCTCCCCGCCAAGGAAGCAAGTTGTGATTGATCATGTACTTTGATGGAGCTTTCTCCTAAGGCGTTGGGCTGGCGATCGCTTGTTGCGCCCACCGAGAGCACCTCAAGCACGTGATCCGTATGCATTTCGTGGAGGTGTCAACAAACAATACGGCAGTAGTACGGCGGGCTGCTTGTCGGTCTTAGGATCGCGGGCGGACCTCGAATCAAGAAACTCATCGCCGTGGGGACTCGCAGCTTGTCGCCAAGCAAGTCAACAAGGATTACCAGAGTCTGCTGATGAAGGCCTACGCCGATGAAGTGAGAAAGTGGAAGAGCGCTTTTGACGGCATACAAGCCGAACACGCTCCCCAAGCGGAGAACGATATCGCCATTACTCGTCAAAACGCTGCAGCCCTCAAGCTACCCGTGGAACCGTGTACCTTTGTGCTTCAGCTTAACTCAGCCATCCGCTGATCCGTCAACAGAGCGTAATAAGAGGAGGAATAGGTTCTCGCAAGTATTTTCCGCCGAAGCCTCGAGCCGCCGCAAAAGATGTTGCCGGGATATCGAGCCCGCCACGGACGATCGCCCGCGGAGCCCGCTTCTTGCTGCCGAGGCAGCCGCCTCCTATAGCGAGGAGATGCCTTTAGTCCTCGCCGAGCCCTGTGCTCCAGCAGGCACAACATACCGTCCGATTCTCCAACAGGGAACTTCCCGAGGAGCAGGAAGAAGCGAAAGTAGCCTGTCAGTTTACCATGTACCAGTTCGCCGATGACGCCCCTGCAGTAAAGAGGCCGAACGGTGTGAAATTGAAGTGTATCCTCAAAGGAAGGATCGGAGCTGGCGGAGATACACGGAGGCCTATGTGGATCCCACATTGTCAAGGGCCCTTGCCGCAAGGCATTCCAGCAAGGTTTCTTCTGCCCACCGCCTCCAGATGCGACGACACTAGTCACCGTGTGTGAAGCGGTCAATTCCATTCAAAGAAGCTTCATCACCAGCCAAGCCCTTCAAACCATCCTCTCTCCCGCCCTTCTTGGCCCTGGGGCTAGACATATCGGGCCCTTTCCCCGCTGGCTGCCGGGGCTTTGAGTACTTGTATGTTGCAATCGACAAGTTCACAAAGTGGCCGGAGGTGGAGGCAGGAGGAAGGTCACACCAACCACCGCCAAGTTCTTCAGGGACTAGTGTGCTGTTTTACGCATCTAACAGGTTATCACCGATAACGCACACATTCACAAGCCGCACTCTTCATGCAATATACCCAAGACCTCGGCAGCAGAGTCTGCTTTGCCTGCTGCTCACCCGCCAAGCAATGGTCAAGCTGAGAGGGCAAATGCTGGCATCGCGAGGATTAAGGACCAAGACTTTTGACAAAGCTGCACAAGAGTGGAAGGCATCGGATTGATGAGTTGTCGGCGGTTCTTGGTCGATCAGACGACGCCAAATCGAGCCACCGCCGACACCTTTTGCCCTCGTATACGGGCGAAGTAGTTCTCCCATCGAACTCATATACGGTCACCTCGAGTGCTCGCTATAATGAGCTTGAGCAAGAGAAATCGCGCAAGATGACGAATGCTCCTTGAGGAAGATCGCCTTCGGGCGGTGGAGAGAAGCACGCTAAAGAAGCCTTTGCGCCGCACCATAGCCGCAAGGTTCGTGCTCCGGCCTTGAGGAAGGCGACCTTGTCCTTCGGCGCTGCTCAATCGCCAAGAATTCCAACAAGTTGACACCAAGGCGGGAAGGCCATTATCGTAATAGGAGTCACCAGTTCGCGCAGTCCGCTCGAGATCAAGATGCTGCCCGTGAGTAACTCCCGGAATATTGAGCATCTTCGCAAGTTTTACCAGGAGGCGCGGCTTGCCGGCCCCCGCAAGCCACCTTTGTACAAGCATTGCCGATGATGCATGTAACCTTTTGTACAAAGCCAAAGCGCAGACCCTCGAGCATAAATAAATGAAGTGATGGCGCCTAAGTTATAGCATGCATGCTAGGCCTAGTCTCGCCCTTGGTTAGGTTGATAGTGCTTAGCGCCGACTAACCCCTAGCTTAGAGGTTGAGTGTGCGCCTTTGCTATTCTTTTGTCTTCTTTGGTTCAGCAGGACTCACAGATATCCTTGCCGGATCACTTGAGGACTAAAAGAGAAAAGGGACAGACAGCATCTAGACCCCAGCAAGCCAAGATTGCCGGGGCTGCAAGTACAAAGATTCACCCACAAAGAAACCAGAGTTGCCGGGCTACAACTTCAGATAAGTTCTTCATCCCTTATCATGCTTTCTTATGGATCGAGGTATGTGAAACGTCATTTTTTCCCAAAGCTACCGTGGTTCCCTAAAAACTCTAGGCCCTAGGGCTCTGCCTCGGGCCAGGTTTTGTCGAGTCGCGCAGCAAAAGGATGAAACGAGGGGCTCTGAACCCACCTCATCCCTGCCTCCGCCAAAAGCGTGAGAAAGGTCGAGCTAAGGGAAGACGGCAGGCTCTGCTGTCGGGTCAAGGAAATGTTTATCTTAAGGATATCAAGGATTTACCCTTGTCATGGGTTCTACCCGCAAACAAATGACCCGGCAAGCATCCCTTTTTCATTAAAAACATTCCACTCAGTGTACAACCCATGGGGAATGAAAACATGAATGATGGGATTAAGTTTTAAATTCAGCTAAGGCCCAAAGGCTTACAAACTAAAAAAGATAAGGTTCCCAGAATCCCTTTCTTGTCCCTCTCCTCAGGAGGCAGGTCAAGGAGGCGAAAAGGGCAAAAGGGGCGCTTAGGCAAGCTACGGTGGTAGGAGGCACCAAGAGAACATCTCGTGGTCGTTCAAGGCTGGATGGTGATGGTGGCGCCGAAAGCAGAGCTCAAGACGAGGCGGCAGGACGCCAAGATGCATCAAGGCGCCGGTGCTCACAGATTCGATTTGACGGCCTTGCCGCCTCGCCTCTTCCTCTTCTCGCCGCTTCCCAACGCCAGCCGCCAAGGAGACGCACTCGAGAAGTTCAGAAGCCGGGCGACGCGATGATGAGATCGCGGTGCCGCACGGAGCGGCACCCGACACCTAGTCGACTCCGCCATCCTGCCGCTACTCCTCGCTGTCGCTGCCGCTGTCCTCCTCGCCACTCCCGCCGAGGAGGAGTCTTCGCAATCGACGAGCTTCCACGCAGCACCTTGCCCGAGTCCCGGCATTCAAGACCTTGACGGAGAGGAGGCCGCCTCCATCGATTGAATGGAGAGGAGCCCGCCACAAGCGGTGGATATGAGCGAATGTCTTCCATCCTCGATAAAGATACATCACGTGAGGGGCTGGGAAGTCGACGCCAACTCGCTGCATCGCTGATCCAACAGCCCTCATGTGCAGCCGCAATGACTCGGCGATCCAGCTCCATCTCGCCGCGAATGGAGTCGGGAGACGAAGGTCATGGGCGAGGCGGCCGGGCGAGCCCGACGAAGAACTCGCAAGGATCATCCCCAACATGGCCTCCATGGGGAGGAACTGCGGGCGGAGGCGAGACCGGGCGCGCCGCCCGACCTCCTCTTCTTCCCCGAGCGCCTGCTCGCCCACTGCTCGCCCCTTCCTCGCGGTTGGCTCATGCACCGCAGGTGCAGGAGAAGGAAGGACGGTTGTCGAAGGCGACCGCCGCCACCGCTGAAGGGCCAAAATTCTCTCCATGGCGTAATGGAGGGGAGCAGAAGTCAAGGAAGAAGAAGATGGAATAATGCGACGCCATTCCCCGCCTTTATAAAGGAACGGGTGGGGCTCGCCGCCTGGCCAGCCAATCAAGACGCGAAGGCGCAGGAACTGGACCAACTCCGCTGCCCCAGCCCGCGACGGCCTGGTTTCCCACTCCGCCATTCGCCACCCCAAGCGCATGAGAACCACGCAGGCATGCGGGACCAAGGCGGCGGTGAGGCGAACTCTCCCACCCCGTGATCGTGAGGAGGGACGCTTGAAGACCGCTGCCGCCCCATTCAAGAATGGGCCGCCCCCACGCCCTCCGCTTATGGGGAAGGCGCGAACTGCCCCTTTACTACGACGTGACGACGCGCCAAAAGCTCAGACTCCACGATGCCGCCCACGTTACGCGACGCCTCGCCGCCGAGCCACGCTGGAGGTATGGAAGCGCAGCGCCAAGAAATAAACGTATTCACGGTAAAATCCACCCCGCCTGCCCACAAGACCATTTTTTGGCCTAGCCTAACGACGCAATTGCGCTTACGCAGGCCCAGGCCCGAGGGCTCGGTCGGTGTACAAAAAGAGGGGTGCACTTTTGTACCCCTATAACTGCGCACGGGCAGTCCGAGCCAAGGGCACCACCGCAGACCGAGCAAGGCAAGGGAGGTGAGCCAAGGTAAGGCCGGCTCGAAGGAGCAGGACGACGCCAAGACCAAGACCAAAAGAGCAAAGGGGACGAAGCGGACTTCTTGCAAGACCCTTTGCCGGAGGCGGTTTAGCAAACCCGCAAGACCCTTGTCGTGGCAGCTCGTCCCACACCTACAGAGCTTAATCACCCTTGAGTCCACCGCCCCATGGGGCAAGGATTCGGAGACATCCCTGCGTGGCATGCGATCTTTGTGAAGACATTCAAGATCGATACACACTATAGAAGATGACGCACCCTGGCAGGATCCCAGCCAAGGAGGACCACAAGGCCCGCAAGAGCCTTGCCGGGATGACAGAGAGCGCCACGCAAGAAGACTTGCCGGGCCCCGCCAAGACCTTGCCGGGCTACGGCAAGGCCTCGCCAAGAACCCCGTAGAAGGCCACCATCAGGCCCACGCCCATCAAACCTTCACCGCTGCTCAGATGCAGCTGCCGACCAATCCAGTTGGGGCAGGCACTCGCGCGGCAAGCGATCTTCTTGAGACCCACCGCTGCGCCACTCACCGCTCACCGCTTACATGGCACCACGGGCACCATCGCCGTATGCGTGTCGACATCGAAGGGAGCGGCGACGGACAAGACAGGGTTTCTCCCCCGCCCCGATAAAGCGAGGACACCTAAGCAAGACGATTAAAGGCGCTTTGTCATGTAATGCGAGGGATAAACTCAAGATCACTGCATTCTTTCCACCTCTTGTGTGCCACTTTTACACCCCTTTCCCTATAAAAGGAGGCCCAAGGCTACTGTGAGGAGGATTCGCTTTTGGAGCTCCTCACGCCCCCATTGCTAGTTCAAGAACACAGATAAACAAACCACCAAAGCAAGAGTAGGGTTTTACGATCCTCGCTGCTCGAACCTAGATAAAGAGACCGTGTGCTATCTGCTTGATCCGCTTCTCATGACCTCGCTACCAAGAACCGTAGTAGGGATTCTTAGATCCCATAGGTGTCGCTCCTACACCGACAAGAAATGATAAAAGAGAATTTTGATGGAGTGCTACTTGGCATAATTTCAATGTAACTCTTCTTAATTGTGGTATGAATATTCAGATTCAAAGATTCAAAATAAAGGTTTAATATTGACATAAAAAAATTCTTCAAGCATACTAACAAAGCAATTATGTCTTCTCAAAATAACATGGCCAAAGAAAGTTATCCCTACAAAATCATATAGTCTGGCTATGCTCTATCTTCACCACACAAAGTATTTAAATCATGCACAACCCCGATGACAAGCCAAGCAATTGTTTCATACTTTTGACATTCTCAAAACTTTTCAATCTTCACGCAATACATGAGTGTGAGCCATGGATATAGCACTATATGTGGAATAGAATGGTGGTTGTGGGAAGACAAAAGGAGAAGATGGTCTCACATCAACTAGGCGATCAACGGATATGGAGATGCCCATTAATAGATATCAATGTGAGTGAGTAGGATTATGAACGGATGCAATAGAGCTATAAGTATATGAAAGCTCAACAAAAGAAACTAAGTGGTGTGCATCCAACTCGCTTGCTCACGAAGACCTAGGGCAATTTGAGGAAGCCCATCATTGGAATATACAAGCCAAGTTCTATAATGAAAATTCCCACTAGTGTATGAAAGTGACGAAACGAGAGACTCTCTATTATGAAGATCATGGTGCTACTTTGAAGCACAAGTGTGGTAAAAGGATAGTAACATTGTCCCTTCTCTTTTTTCTCTCATTTTTTTCATTTGGGCCTTTTCTTTTTTTTATGGCCTCTTTTCTTTCTCTTTTTTTATTTTTCGTCTGAGTCTCATCCGACTTATGGGGAATCATAGTTCCATATTCCTTTCCTCACTTGGGACAATGCTCTAAAAATGATGATCATCACACTTTTATTTTTCTTACAACTCAACAATTACAACCGGATACTTAGAACAAAATATGACTTATGTGTATATTTCCAGCGTGTACCGGATATGCAATGATTCATAAGTGACATGTATGAAAGAATTATGACCATGGCTTTGCCACAAATACGATGTCAACTACATGATCATGCTAAGCAATATGACAATGATGGATTGTGTCATAATAAATGGAACGGTGGAAAGTTGCATGGCAATATATCTCGGAATGGCTATGGAAATGTCATGATAGGTAGGTATGGTGGCTGTTTTGAGGAAGGTTTATGGGGTGTATGATACCGCTAAAAGTGCGCGGTATTAGAGAGGCTAGCAATGGTGGAAGGGTGAGAAAAGTGCGATAATCCATGGACTCAACATTAGTCATAAAGAACTCATATACTTATTGCAAAAATCTACAAGTTATCAAAGCAAAGTATTACGCGATGCTCCTAGGGGATAGATTGGTAGGAAAGACCATCGTCATTCCCCGACCGCCACTCATAAGGAAGACAATCAATAAATAAATCATGCCCCGACTTCATCACCTAACGGTTCACCATAATGCATGCTACGGAATCACAAACTTAACACAAGTATTTCTCAAGTTCACAACTACTCAACTAGCATGACTCTAATATTACTACCTCCATATCTCAAAACAATTATCAAGTATCAAACTTTTCTTAGTATTCAACGACTCAAAAAAAGTTTTACAAATCTTGAATACCAAGCATATTATTATTTTTAAGCAAATTTCTTGCTATTTAAGACTCTCAAAATAATCTAAGTGAAGCATGAGAGATCAAAGGTTTCTATAAACAAATCCACCACCGCGTTTCTAAAAGATATAAGTGAAGCACTAGAGCAAAACTATATAGCTCAAAAGATATAAGTGAAGCACATAGAGTATTCTATCAAATTCCAATTCATGTATGGCTCTATCAAAAGGTGTGTACAGCAAGGATGATTGTGGTAAACTAACAATAAAATACGCAAATAATACAAGACGCTCCAAGCAAAACACATATCATGTAGTGAATAAAAATATAGCTCCAAGTAAAGTTACCGATGGAAGTGGACGAAAGAGGGGATGCCTTCCGGGGCATCCCCAAGCTTTGAATTTTTGGTGTCCTTAGATTATCTTGGGTATGCCATGGGCATCCCCAAGCTTAGGCTCTTGCCACTCCTTGTTCCATAATCCATAAAAAAAAATCACCCAAAACTTGAAAACTTCACAACACAAAACTCAACAGAAATCCATGAGCCCCGTTAGCGAAAGAAAACAAAAGACCACTTCAAGGTACTGTAATGAACTTATTCTTTATTTATATTGGTGTTAAACCTACTGTATTCCAACTTCTATGGATTATAAACTATTTTACTAGCCATAGATTCATCAAAATAAGCAAACAACACACGAAAAACAGAATCTGTCAAAAACAGAACAGTCTGTAGTAATCTGTAACTGACGCAAACTTCTGGAACTCCAAAAATTTAGCCAAAATAGTAACACCTAGGCAATTTGTTTATTGATCAGCAGAAATTGGAATCACTATTTTATCACGTTCTGGTGATTTTTAACAATTGTTTTTGTGAATAGAAAGTTTCCGGAAATTACAGCAAGATCAAATAACTATCATTCAAGAAGATCCGATAGGTTTAAATTGGCAAAAACACTAATTAAAACATAAAACCACATCTAAACAGAATGTAGATGGATTATTTATTCAACGATGGAAAGGAATATATTGGGTTGTCTCCCAACAAGCGCTTTTCTTTAAAGCCTTTAACTAGGCATTAAGATTTCAATGATGCTCACGTGAAAGACAAGAATTGAAGCATAAAGAGATCATCATGAAACACGTGACAAACACATCTAAGTCTAACATACTTCCTATGCATAGGCATTTTATAGGCAAACAAATTATCAATGCAAGCAAAAACTAGCATATGCAAGGAAGTGGAAAGAAACAATAGCAATCTCAACATAACGAGAGGTAATTTAGTAACATGAAAATTTCTATAACCATATTTTCCTCTCTCATAATAATTACATGTAGGATCATAAGAAAATTAAACAATATATCTATCACATAACATATTCTCAACATGATCCACATGCATGCTAATCTTGACACTCTTCCAAAATAGTGGGATTATCATTAACTAAAGTCATGATTTCTCCAAGCCCACTTTTATCAAAAATTTCATAAGATTGAATGTTATACAAATATGTGGGATCTAAAGTTGACACTCTTCCAAACCCACTTTCAATATTATTGCAAAAAATATTATCAATCTCATATTCATCATGGGGATTAAATAAATTTTCAAGACCATAAGAAGAATCACCCCAATCATGATCATTGCAACAAGTAGTAGACATAGAAAAACTAGCATCCCCAAGCTTAGGGTTTTGCATATTACTAGCACAATTGACATCAAGATAATTTATAGTAAAATCATTGAAATCATGCTTTTCATTGAGGGAACTATCAACATGGGTGCAATAGCAACGATCTCATTTTTAACATAAGGAACTATAGCAAATTGCCTTCATAAATATTGGCATCATGGCCACAAGAATAGCAAGCATCATGTTCATCAAGGATATTTCAACCAAATCATCGGAATCATCATTATCTATAGATTCATGCATATCATTATTTTCTTCCAAAGCAGCGGTCATTCTTTCAATAAATTCTTGACATAGACATTATGAGCAAGGTTTTCATTGCAATATGTAAGTATGACGAAATTTTCAGATTTGTTGAGAGTAAAATCATACTTTTCAATCAAAGAAGCAACTTCATGAGCACCCTTAAAACGATAAATTCTTCAATTTGTTCGGTATCATAGTAACTATAAACACCCTTTTCATAAGAAGATAAGATTTCATTATCATTGAACTCACATAGGTAGGGAAGGTGTTTTTAGGTTCTTAGAGCAACAAGTAAAATCACAAATTTCAAAAGATTCCAAGCATAGCATAGCAAACTATTTATATGATACCATAAGAGTCTCCTTTTTCAGATAAACGATGACGACAAAATGAGCATGCTCATCTAAACATTTCCCATCAACTAGGCTAGTTGGGGTTTCAAAGACGAGCACATAAGGATCAAGATGATCCAAGTAGAACACTTTAAGTGGATCCATATCAATAGATATTCAGCAAGCGAAGATGCAAGCATATAGAAGGCACATGTCAACACAAGAGACAAGCGAAAAGAGGCGGCTAAAAAGAGAGGGCTAATAAAACAGCAAGGGTGAAGTGGGGAGAGGAAAACGAGAGGAAAATGGCAAATAGTGTAATGCGGAGATAAGGATTGTGATGGGTACTTGTGTGTTGACTTTTAGTGAGACTCCTCGCCACGGGCGCCATAAATCCTTCTTGCTACGCCTTGAGCTTGTGTTGGTTTTCCCCAAGAGGAGAGGATGATGCAGAGAGTAGCGTAAGTATTTCCTTAGTTTTGAGAACCAAGGTATCAATCCAAAGAGGAGGCTACGCACGAGTCCCTCCTACCTGCACAAAGCAAATAACTCCTCACAACCAATGCGATAAGGTTGTCAATCCCTTCACGGTCACTTACTTAGAGTGAGATCTGATAGAGATGATAAATAATATTTTGGTATTTTTGGTATAAAGATGCAAAGTAAAATAAAAGGCAAAGTAAAAACAAAGCAATAATAAAGCGAGGAAGATTAATATGATGAGAATAGACCCGGGGCCATAGATTTCACTTGTGGCTTCTCTCAAGAGCATAAGTATTTTACGGTGGGTGAACGAATTATCATTGAGCAATTGATGAATTGAGCGAAGTTATGAGAGTATCTAGGTATGATAATGTATATAAGCATCACGTCCGAGAAAAGTAGACCGACTCGCTCGCATCTACTACTATTACTCCACTCATCGACCGCTATCCAAAGATGCATCTAGAGTATTAAGTTAATGAAAACAGAGTAACGCCTTAAGCAAGATGACATGATGTAGAGGGATAAATTCATGCAATATGATAAAAACCATCTTGTTATCCTCGATGGCAACAATACACGGCCTTGCTGCCCCCATCACACCGGGAAAGGACACCGCAAGATTCAACCCAAAGCTAAGCACTTCTCCAATTGCAAGAACTACCAATCTAGTTGGCCAAACCAAACAGATAATTCAAGAGACTTGCAAAGATAACCAATCATACATAAAAGAATTCAGAGAAGATTCAAATATTGTTCATAGATAATCTTGATCATAAACCCACAATTCATCGGTCGCAACAAACACACCGTAAAAAGAAGATTACATCGAATAGATCTCCACGAGAGAGGGGGAGAACATTGCATTGAGATCCAAAAAGAGAGAAGAAGCCATCTAGCTACTAACTATGGACCTGAAGGTCTGAAGTAAACTACTCACACTTCATCGGAGAGGCTATGATGATGATGATGTAGAAGCCTCCGTGGTAGATTCCTCTTCCCATGAGCTCCGAACAGGCCCCAAGATGGGATCTTGTGGATACAGAACTTGCGGCGGTGGAATTAGGTTTTGGCCCCGATTCGATCTGCTAGGGGTAATGAGGTATATATAGGAGGAAGAAGTACGCGGTGGAGCTTTGGGGCCCACGAGGCAGGGGTGCGCCTAAGGGGGCGCCCACCTCGTGGGCCTCCTCCTTTCGACCGAGGGTCCAAGTCTCCTGGATCATATCTCGATGAGAAAATCACGCCTCAAGATTTCATTCCGCTTGGACTCGCTTGATATTCTGCTTCTTCAAACACCAAATAGGCAAAAAAAAGAATTGGGCTGGGCCTCCTGATAATAGGTTAGTCCCAAAAGTAATATAAAAGTGGAAAATAAAGCCCAATATGGTCCAAAACAATAGATAATATAGCATGGAGCAATCAAAATTATAGATACGTTGAGACGACGCCTCCAGCATGCTGGCGCGCCTGTGGGTTGTGCCCACCGACACCTTCCGATTCGCTTTTCTTCCATATGCTTGTCCTCCGAGATAAAAATCTATATATACTTCCCAACCTGTTGATCACCGATCACGGAGAAATCCTCCGCTCTCTTTTCTAGCTGTTTCGTCGATTTGTCAAGCTGTGCATCATGTCTTCTTGCTCCTCCAACAACATGGAAGAAGATGCTTGGCTGATGAAGATCGAGATGAAGCAGAGGAGCCCACTGACACCATCAAGGGAGACAAGGGCTAGAAAGCTACCGTAGATCCACCCCCAAAGGGCAGCAGCACAAGAGCTGCTGCCAAGGAGGAGGAAGCGGATATCCTAAGCCCTACCTACCTTGTCTTACTCCCGCTGAGATTGAGGCTTTTCGCCATTGAAATAGTTCGACATGAATAAGTATCTTACTCGCAAAAATATTCTTGATAAGTACATTTCACACATATAATTTGGCACTCAAATATAGCATCTATTGTGATCTATCCATCCATTCTTGCTATGATTGATTGAATACTTGCTTGATAATCATAAAAGGGTATCATTTACTATTCATTTGTTTATCTTGCGTAAAAGTGCGAGAAGGCACTATAAACTTCATGATAACGAGAAGAGTCAAGAGCAGGAAAGAAGAATTGGGGAACAAGACTTTGGGCAAGAAGAGAAGAGGGACCCAACTGTGAAGGAAGAAGTATCCAGGGCACTAACTAAATGAAGAATGGATCTTCTTGTGTAGAAAGTTGAGAAGAGGAGCGCCAAAGTGCAACAATGGCAGCTGAGAGAAGGGGAACAAAATCCCTAGTGCTAGCCACCTGTAACGCCTCGATAATCATGCTACAAGAATCTCACGCTGATGGTGCCACATCACCTCTCACATCAGAGATAATCTCGTTGAATCAAACTGTTTCAGAATTTAATTCAAATATAGGAGGACAATAAAAGTTTTCAAAATTAAAACTAAAATGTTCGGGGTTGTCAAATATTACAAAGTTAATTATGGTGGGTGCACACATTTTTGTAGAGTGTCTGATATTTTTAAATGAATTAAAACAGAAAAGGAAAAATAAGAAAAGAAAAATAAAACAAAAGGAGAAAAGGAAAACCTTCCCCGGCCCAACTGGCCTAGCCCACCTGCCCAGCCGCCAGCCCATGGCCATCCGCCCACCCCATCACCCCCATAACCCCCCCTTGGCCGGTGAAACCCTAGCCGACACCCACTTCCGATCCCTTCCTTCCTCACGATCCGATCGGATCCGCCTCGATCCTGCCGCTCGACGCCGGGCGCCCCACCGCCTGGCCCTCACCTCCTCCTCCTCCCCTGCCACCCAGACGCTGGCGCCACACGCCGACGCCGACGCCGACGCCTGTTTCACCACGATGCTCGGGTTCGCCCGACCACTCAGACGCCACACGCCTCACGCCGAGCGCCTCGCCTTCTCTCCTCCTCGGCTGCCCCCGCCGCCTCGAGCACATTATCGAGACCCACGCCCCCGTGAGCTTCTCCCCACTTCGCCTCCCCGATCCTCCGCCTGGCTGGCCGCCACACCACATTCTCCTCGCCGACCTCCTCCGCGGAGTTCCTCGCCGCCGCTGGGTAGCCCCAGCCGCCTTTTTATCGCCATCAAGGCCGCCATGGTCAACTCGCTCGCAGTAGCAGCTGGTCATTGCCGTTATGCTCGCCGAGCACGTGGACGCGTTTATTGCAGCCCGCCGAGGCCGCCTGCGTTGCGGCTTTCACCGAGAGACCTCGAGCGCGATCCCGACGAGGTCCCGAATCCCACTGCCGCCTCCGCTGCTCACGGCTGCTTCCGCCAAGTCCGCCGCGCTCGCCACCGCTGGACGCGGCACCTTCCACGTTTCGAACGACCTGGCCACAAGATTTTGTTACGGACCATTTCATGAGGTCCGGCATTCCGCGCAGAACGCCACTGAGCTCCCAACGCCGGCCGACACGTACGTAACGGCCACCGTCACATCGACTGCGGGCCTAGGGCCCCCGGCCACCAAGACTTGGCCACTAGGTCGACCGACCGCCATCCCAATGACATGCCCCCGTAACGTTTTTTTGAAAAAGGAAAAGGAAAAGGAATTAAATAAATATAATTAATAAAATAAAAATGAATAAAATTAATTAATTAATTAATTAATTAAGTAAATAATTAATTTAATTAATCCCGACATTAACCTAATGGCTAATTAACCATTAACTACCGTTAATTAACCAACAGAGTATGACGAACGGGACCCACATGTCAGTTGACCAAGTCAACCTCGCCGATTGTCGACGCCAAGATGACATCATGCCGACATCATAATTCCATTTTTCTAATTAATTAATTAATTAATTAAATTCCAAATTAATAAAATCTTTTAGAAAATCATATCTTTTAATCCGTAACTCGGATTAAAATATTTTCAACATGAAAGTTGCTCGTAACGACGAGATTAATCCGGACACGCACCATGCTCGTCCGCCACACACCCCTAACCTATCGAACCCTGAATCTTTCCTCCGCCTTTCCGCTTGAACCAATAAACACCGGAATACTTTCCCGACAGTTTCTTAACCTAACCACCTCATACCACGTTAGGGGCACACCTAGCATCGTTATTTGTCATGTCATGCATCGATATGCATCTGCTTACATGTTATTCATTGTTTTTCCTTCTTCTCTCCTTAGACTACGAGACCGACGTCCAGCCGCTAGCCCACCACCGGTACGTGACGACTCTCTCTTGCTCAGAGCAACCAGCAAGCCCCCTTGATCACCAGATATCGCTTACTTATCTCTCTATACTCGCTTGCATTAGAGTAGTGTAGCATGTTATCGCTTTCAGACACTGCCTCATATCCGATGCATAGCTCTGTCCTTGTTACTACTATTGTTACCTTTTACTTGCAATCCTATATGCTTAGTATAGGATGCTAGTACTTTCATCCGTGGGTCTACATTCTTGTCCGTCTCGCCGTGTATATTATCGGGCCGTGATCACTGGGAGGTGATCACGTATATACTATATACTTATACATGATACATGTGGAGACTAAAGTCGGGTCGGTCGGTGGAGCACCCGCGAGTGGATCTTTGTAGGCGGAGCGATTGTAAGCAGGTTGAGACCGCCTAGGAGAGAGGTGGGCCCGCCTCGCTCGCTCATGATACTTAACACGCTTTAACGAGATCTTGGTATTTGATCTGAGTTGGCTACGAGCTTATACGCACTCAACCATCTACGGGAGTAGTTATGGGTATCCCGCCGTGGTATCACCGAAGCACTTTCACGCCAACAACGAAGTGGCGCGCCGGATTGGACCGAACGCCACTAGGTTAGGTCTGCTCTGCCGCCCACGCAACGCGTGTGTGTGCTCAGTATGGCGGGCCTGCACTGCTGCCTTAGGGTTTAGACCGCGCGGTTGCCTCTCTCGTTGTGCCTAGGTGGGCTGCGACGTGTTGATCTTTCCGCTGACCATGCATGACCCAGAAAGTGTGTCCGCCAAATGGGACTGCGTACGGGTAAGATGGTACCGCATCAGGAAGTTAATCTATTCAATAGCCGTGATCTTCGTAATGTGACGACTTGGAGTTGTGTACCTTTGAGCTTATGACAACTAGAACCGGATACTTGATAAAACACACCTTCCAAGTGCCAGATACAACCGTGGTCGCTTCCACCTCGTGGATGCGAGGAGGGATCGCGGCAGGATTATTGCTATGTGATGTTGTTTGGAGGACTACAACCTCCCTCTTCTACCTGCTGCAAGACAGTGTGGCCTGAAGTTTAGTCTTCGATAAGACTAGCTATCCCTCTTATTCTCGCATTCTCAGCTCAGTCCACCGATATGGCCTTACACATATATCCATGCATATGTAGTGTAGCTCCTTGCTTCGCAGTACTTTGGATGAGTACTCACCGTTGCCTTGTTCCCTTTTCCCTATCTCTACTCTCGATTGTCACGCAACTGCACGATGGAGCCCAGAGCTGACGCCACCGCCGATGACTACTACTATCACTCGGAGGTGCCTACTACGCAGCAGCCCACGACTTACCTACTGTGAGTAGCTAGGAGGATCCCAGGCAGTGAGGCCTCTCTTTCTTTCTGACCAGATCCCGCTTTGTGCTAGCCTTCTTAAGGCAAACTTGTTTAACTTATGTCCAGACTCAGTATATTGTTGCTTCCACCGACTCATCTATGATCGAAAGCACTTGTATTCGAGCCTCGAGGCCCCTGGCTTGTATTATGATGCTTGTATGACTTATTTTATTTGTAGAGTTGTGTTGTGATATCTTCTGCGAGTCCTTGATCTTGATCGATACATTTGCGGCATGATTAGTGTACGATTAAATCGGGCGCCACAAGTTGGTATCGAGCCGACACACCCAGAGGAATCCCCTTCCACACCTTTGGTCAAGTCGAGTCTAGACATTGCAAAACTTTTACTAACTTGGCTGTGTGCCTTACGGCCCACGCCGCCATCGGGTGGTACCAGGATCTTTACCTCGACCTTTACTCCGACTCAACTCTTCTACTCGGGTTAAACGATTTAATTAACTAACACTAGGATCCCGTGACCACATTCACCCCAAAGTTGGATAAAGCCATAGTTGTTTCTTGAATTGTATTTTGATCAATTTCACACCGCTATTTGACCTTTGAAACGCCTTTGTTTTCAGATGGAACCCACGAGGCAGGTCGTGCGCCACACGACGGCCATTGGTGCTCGGGATCACCTGCATGTGCTAGCCGAGATGATGACCTATTCTCGGTTATCGCTGCACCCCGAGTACAATCGCCTATGAGGAGTACCAGACTTTAACCAAGAGCAAGACCGCCCATCGCCCACCTCTACTCGGAGTATGACTCCACCATCGCGGCCGCATAATCGCATATGGTGTTGGGGTGACTATCGAGCATGGCAGTCCACGTATGCTGCTTATGCTGCCTCGACACGCCTTCGTGGAGAGTATCGAGTTGGACACCTCCCCTTCGTATACATTGCTATCGCGGCCCGATGTTGGTGAGGAGGGTTACTACACCGCTGCTTACCCATCAGTTACCAGAGAGCCTTTCTACCATCGTAACTTTGTTCTCGCATGTCGATGGGCTGATCGAGCTAACCGAGCTCTTTCGCCACGAAGTTGTACATCACCCGTCAAGACTTTACCGCGTTCGACGCCATGATGACACTTTGTCCGATCCCAGAGAGCTGCTGCTGCTCGCGATCTACCCAGCCAGACCGTGGATGCCCTGTGGTGTCGGGCGAATGCAGACGTGGGAGGCTACTCTCCGCGACTTGGCCCTCTTTCTCGCCACTTGGTCGCTGGGTACAGCACACCGAGAGTATCCGCTGCCCAGTGTCACCGACGTGGAGGACTATCCACGCCACACTACCAGCTTTCAGCTACAACACCCGCAGCATCTGTGGGACTGATGTAGGCTTGCTTGTTAGTGTTAGATGCATTGTCGCGAGCTCGTGTGTCGCCTATGATGTCTTAGTCTATGTAATCGAACTCGTACCGAACTCTATGCATGATCCTTTGTAAGATATGACGACTACTATGTAGTTTCTATCGCATCGCTTTCATTATGCATGTTTCATCATGAATGATTCTTGTCCTTGCATGACTTCTCAAATGCTGAACTACCCTCGTATATATATTAGCAGGATGGTTAGCCAGCTGGTCGTGGTCGTGGTGGCAACTTCCCACCACCGCCGAGTACATGGCTGGTATGATCCAACAGCTTGAGATGAATCGCCACCATGGAGAACATGATGGCTCAGCTTCGCCTAATATGAACCAAAGACCCAAACACAACAACTCGCAGGATTTCATACCAACCCATGTATCCGCAGCTCAACCCAAATTACCGGATGCCGATGATCGCCTGCGTGACATCACCTATGAGATGGAGTCTGCCGATGTAGCCCCCGCCAGCTATGTCACCTTTGCTTCCTTCTTCCCGGGGACCCGCAGCTCAATGGTGGGACAGCCACAGCGATCCGCCAGCTTGGAACACTCATCTCCGCCAGATTTCCAAGCCGCCTGCCGTGTCTGCTCATCCTCAAGGGGTCATGGACTGAAGAAGCGTGAGTTCCGCAACTCACCCAAGGCAACAAGACTGTTGAAGCTTATCACGAGAGTTCCGGACTTGTCTCGCTATGTCAAGAGGATATTGCAACCGATGCACACAGACAAGAGAAGTTCCGGACGCCTTCAAGTCGACATCAAGCTCGCACTTCTAGTGCACGACTTTGCTGATTTCGCCACCTTGGTGAACAAGGCTATCAATGTCGAAACTGGTCTCAGCAGGAATACCAGAGCTCTAACAGCGCAACGTGACACGGCCTCATCTTTCGGCCCGCCTCCGCAGGTTGCAAGATATGGATTCCCAACAGCATGTACCAAATTAATGCACCTCGCTCCAAGATGTAGCTATGCTGCACTCGCCTCGCCTAATTCAACTAAGCAGCCAAAGCTTCCAGCCCACCACCCCAAGCTCCTGCTCCCACTCCCAATAATGGCTTGTGCTTGTGGACAACCAGTGGCACCATGCATAGAGAATGCAACTGTAACTTAATCAGCTGTTCTTCCAAATGATCGGGTCGTGGAAACACCCAGCCCGAACAACACTGCCAAGCCTTATGGTCGAAGTTCAGCCAACCACGTTGATCCGAACGGCTCAAGACCAACTCACATCGTGATGGGTACACTTCTCAGAATTCAGAGACCCGCATGTGTTTTATTTGATACCAGCATCACATTCATTCATGTCAAGATTTTGCATGCTTGCACGACATTAAATGAAGACATGAATGCTTCACTATTAGTACACACCTCATGGCCAATGTCGAACCTCCATGATTTGCAACGACGCCCTGCTGAAATCGAAGGACTGGAATTCCTTGTCTCCCATCGCGGTCAAGTCTTGTAGCATCGACCTCATTCTGGAATGAATTGGTTAAAGGCGCATACAAGCCCATAGTTTGCGCCACTTAAGACCGGCCCATCTGCTACACCCTTCGATGAAATAGTCACTTACCAAGCTCATCCGGTGCAAAATGCCGAGGCAAGGCTCTATGCATTGAATGCATTGAACGCTGCACCACTCGAGGGTATTGAAACATTCCCTGCTGCTCGCGATTTCCGTGACGCTTTTCCTCAAGAACTTCCAGATTCCTCGCTTAGAGCTGTCGAATTCTGCCATCGACTTGAAACCAGCACCACTCCTATAGCCAAGCTTAACCTACAAGATGTCGCCGCATGAACTCCTTGAGCTCAAGGAGGAAATCGACAAATCTCTTCAAAGTGGTTTCATTCACCAAGTTGTCTCCTTGGGGAGCCCCTCTCTTTGTCAAGAAGAAGGATGGGACAAACCGATTGGTCCAAGACTACCGTCCCATAAATCAAGCTACCATTCGCAATAAGTATCCTCTTCCTGATCAATGATCTTATGATCAACTCGGCTGGTTCGCGCGTTGTTCTCAAACTCGACTTGAGGTTGGGTTACCACCAGATCCGTGTTCGTGAGGAGGATATCCCTAAGACCGCCTTTGTGACTCGTTATGGTTCATACGAAAGTACACCGTCATGTCTTTCGGCTTAACCAATGCTCCAGCCCACCTTCTCTCGCTTGATGAACTATATATTCATGGATTACCTCGACAAGTTCGCCGTGGTTTATCCGGATGATATCCCGATATTTTCCAAGAATGAAGAAGAACATGTCAACATCTTCGCTTTGTGCCGAAAAGCTACGAGAGCATCAACTTTATGCCAAGTTCTCCAAATGTGAATTCCGCTTCCGGTAACCTATCTTGGGCATGTCATCTCTAAGGATGGTATTGTCACCAACCCCGAAAGAGTTCAAGCTATTCTCGATTGACTCCTCCAAGAACGCATAAGTCAGAAGTTTTCTGTCCTCGCCAGCTATTGTCCGCGATTCGCCGAGAACTTCTCCAAGATTGCCGTGCCTCGACTAACTCCTGCTATAAGGGCGCCAAATTCCAATGGATGATAAATGTCGAAAGTTTCAGCACTCAAAGACAAGTTGACTTCGCCCCAAAGATTAGCTCCTCCCGATACTAAGAAGGACTTCACATTTATCGCGACGCTTCCCGTCAAGGATTAGGCGGTGTCCTAATGCAAGAGCGAAAGTGGTTGCTTATGCCTCTCGACAATTGCGCCTCACGAAGAGAACTACCCGCCACGCACTCGAGCTTGTTGCTGTCATTCATTCGCTAAAACAAAGGGCACATTACCTTCTCGGTAATCGCTATAGATCTTCACCGACCACCAAAGTCAAGTATCTGCTACTCAGCCAGACCTGAACCTCCTCAAGCAGAGATGGATGGAGACTGCTATGCAGACTTTGATTTGTATTTCCTATACGCCAGCAAGGCTAATGTAATGGCCGATGCCTTGAGCCGCAAGTCTTATCGCAACCACCTCTTCGTGTTCACAAAGTTCAGCCTCACTTGTTGAAGAATCTCAAAGCTGAACCTCCATATTGTTCCTCCGCACTTCGCCCCTCCTCCGGAGTTCCGTGAAGATGAATCTCCGTTGTTTCCTGTGTTCCTCTATACCTCGGCTGTTGAACCCGATCTCGTGGGCACCATAAAGACAATGCAGGATTTGACTCAAGTCTACAAGATTGCCACCTCCAAAGAAGGAAATCCTCATTCTTCACTATTATTGATGATGGCGCTTTGTACTTCAAAGGCCGCTTAGTGGTGCCGTAAGAAGGAAAACCTGAATATGACTCAAAGGTTATGAAAGAAGCTCATGATACGCCTCTATGTATCCATCCCGGTAGTACAAAGATGTATCAAGACATTCGCCGAGATTCTCGTGGTCTAATATGAAGCAAGACATTGCTCGCTATGTTGTTGAGTGTGACGCTTGCCGTCAGATCAAAGGCAACATCAAAGGCCCGCCGAACTCTCAGAACCCATCTCTATTCCCGAATGGAAATGGGACCATGTTGAAATGGACTTCGCCATCGGATTTCCCAAATCGCAGAAAGGTAATGATGCTATTCTTGTCGCCATTGACCGCTTTCTAAAGTTGCTCATTTTCTCAAGGTCAAAGAAACGATCACCGCTAGTCAGCTTGCAACTCTATATGTCCGTAATTGTTTCACTTCACGGTATTCCATCGTTATCGCTCGGACCGTGGCAGCTTATTCACTTCAAGATTCTGGCAAGTTTTCAAGAAGCTATGGGTACTCATTTATCTTTCAAGATCGCTTCATCCGCAAAATACAAGGGCAAGTTGAACGTCAACCAAGTTCTCAAGACATGCTTCGAGCTTGTGTTATTTCCTTCGCAAGAAATGGGAGGAATCTCTCCCGTGATGCTGAGTTCTCTATAATAATAGCTATCAAGTTAGTCTCAAGATGGCCCTTCGGTGTTATATGGACGAAAGTGCCAACCCTCCGAACTGGTCAAAATGGGAACGCCCACTCTTCGTCCGATATTATCCAACATGCCAAGAACAAGTCCGTGATTATTCGCGAGAATCTCAAGACCGCTCAACCACGCTAAAAGAGTAATTATGACCGCTATCATAAAGACATGGTCTATCAACTCGGCGAAAAGGCCTATCTTCGCTAAGCACCAATGAAGGGTGCTCACCGCCGGATCAATGGCAAGCTAGCTCTCGCTATATTGGCCCATTCACTATTCTCGAAAGGCATGGAAAGTGGCATATCAATCGAGCTTCGTCGAACCTTTTCAGTGTTCACGATGTGTTCCACGTGTCACAACTCCGACGCTGTTTCAAGGACCCAATCCGAGCAGTGGACCATGAAGTGCTCAATTGCAACAGACCTCTCCTATAAAGAGCATCCGTCCGCATTCTCGACTGCTGAACGCCGCACACGCCGGCTGCATCAAGTTCTCAAAATCCAGCTGGTCAAATCACTCAAGACGGCCACCCGGGAACGCGAGGACCGCCTTTCGATGAATACCTCGTGACTTCTTTCCTCTCTACCTCCTAAATCTCGGACAAGATTTCTTCTAGTGGAGGAGATTTGTAACGCTGGATAATCATGCTACAATAATTCACGTTGATGGTGCCAATGCCACCTCACATCAGATAATCTCAAGTTGAATCAAAACTGTTTCAAATTTAATTCAAATATAGGAGGACAATAAAAGTTTTCAAAAATTAAAACTAAAATGTTCGGGGTTGTCAAATATTACAAAGTTAATTATGGTGGGGTGCACATTTTTGTAGAGTGTCCGGATATTTTTAAACTAATTAAAACAGAAAAGGAAAATAAGAAAAGAAAATAAAACAAAAGGAGAAAAGAAAACCTCCCCCGGCCCAACTGCTAAGCTGCCCACTGCCCAAATGCCAGCCCATGGCCATCCGCCCACCCCATCACCCCCATAACCCCCCTACCTGTCGGTGAAACCCCTAGCCGACACCCACTTTACCCCCCCGATCCCTCCTCCTCCTCACGATCCGATCGGATACCGATCACGATCCTGCTGCTCTGGACGCACGGGCTCCCCACCGCCTGGCCTCCCTCCTCCTCCTCCTCCTGGCCACTCCAGACGCTGCACGCCCACACGCCGAGACGCCGACGCCTGCTTCTTCTGACGACGCCTGGGTTCGCCCACCATCTCAAGACGCCACCGCCTCTGCCGCCGCGCCGAGCGCCTCCTCCCCTCCTCCGGCTATCTATCGCCGCTTCGAAAGCACATTACCGAGACCCCACGGCGCCTTCCCCGAGAGCTCTTCGCCTTCGATTCCTCGACCCCTTCCGCCTCTGCCGGTCCTCACGTGAGTTCTTCGCGCAAGGCCAGTAGCCGCAGGCCGCCGCTTTTTATCGCCATCAAGGCCGCTTATGGACGAATCTTGGCTCCGCCAAGAAGCCGCGCACGCCGTGTTTGTTAGCTCGAAAGCACGGACGCTTTTATTGCATTGCGCCGAGGCCGCCTCTGCGCCGCTTGCTTCTCCTCCCGAGAGACCCTCAGAGCGCGATCCCGATGAGGTCCTCAATCCCACCGCCACCTCCGCTGCTCGGGCTCACTACGGGCTGCTTCCGCCAAGTCCGGCCGCGGCTCCGCCACTGCTGGACGCGGGACCTCCACGTCAACGCACCTCCTGCTGGCCATTTTGGCCGCCGGACGGCGACTCCGCGCGAGGTCCGCTTCTCCACCGCGTGAACGCCACCGAGTTTCTAACGCCGGCCGCCGACGTACGATTAAGCCACCACCGGCACATCGACACTGGGCCTAGGTCTCCACCGACCTGCTGACCTTTGGCCTTAGGCCGACCGACTGCCATCCCAATGACATGGGCCCCCTGTAACGCTTTTGAAAAAGGAAAAAGGAAAAGGAAATTAAATAAATATAATTAATAAAAATAAAATGAATAAAATTAATTAATTAATTAATTAATTAAGTAATAATTAATTAATTAATCCCGATTAATTAACCTAATGGCTAATTAACCCAATTAACTCGCACTTAATTAATGTAGTATGACCAAACGGGACCCACATGTCAGTTGACCAAGTCAACTGCATGATCATCGACGTCAAGATGACATCATGCCGACGCTATAATTCCATTTTTCAATTAATTAATTAATTAATTAAATTCCGTAAATTAATAAAATCTTTAGAAAATCATATCTTTTAACCGTAACTCGATTAAAATATTTTCAACATGAAAGTTGCTCGTATCCATTTAGACGAATCCGATACGCAATCCGCTCGTCCGCCACACACCCCTAACCTATCGAACCCGCAACTTTCCTCCGCCCTCGCCGAACGCGAAACATCGGAATACTTTCCTGATGTTTCCTTAACCGGAACCACCTCATACCACGTTAGGGGCACGCCTAGCATCAAGCATTTGTCATGTCATGCATCGATATGCATCTGCTATATGGTATTCATTGTTTCTTCCCTTCTCCTAGAGACTACGACACCGACGCCGACGCCGCCTGGGCTCGACCACGGTGTTGACGACTCTCTCTTGCTGTGAGCAACCAGCAAGCCCCCTTGATCACCAGATATCGCCTACTCTCTCTATACCGCTTTGCATTAGAGTAGTGTAGCATGTTATCGCTTTCGCTATACCTACCCGATGCATAGCCTCTTGTTATCACTACAGTTGTTACTTTTACCTCGCAATCCTATATGCTTAGTATAGGATGCTAGTACTTTCATCTGTGGGCCCTACATTCTTGTCTCCGCCCGCCATGCTATATATTATCGGGCCGTGATCACTGGGAGGTGATCACGGTATATACTATATACTTATACATGATACATGTGGAGACTAAAGTCGGGTCGGCTTGTGGAGCATGCCGCGTGGATCTTTGTGGCGGAGCGACAGGCAGGTTGAGACCGCTTAGAGAGAGGTGGGTACTGCTTCGTTTTGGCTCTCATGTGATACTTAACACGCTTAACGAGATCTTGGTATTTGATCTGAGTTGGCTTACGATGCTTATACGCACTAACCATCTACGCGGGAGTAGTTATGGGTATCCGGCCGTGGTATCACCAAGCACTTCGACGTCACGACGAGCAGCGCCAGCGCCGGATTGGACTCGAACGCCACTAGGCTAGGGCTCTGCCTGCCGCCCACGCAACATGCAAAAGCTGTAGGCGAGGGCCTGCACTGCAAGCGCTTAGGTTTAGACCGGCGTGTTGGCCTCTCTCTGCAGCCTAGGTGGGCTGCACGTGTTGATCTTTCCGCTATGTCGGCATGACCTGTGAAAGTGTGTCCGCCAAATGGGATCAAGCGTGTTGGGTAAGTTGGTGCACCCACAGGGAAGTTAATCTATTCGAATAGCCGTGATCTTCGGTAACAGATTCACTTGGAGTTGTACCTTGAGCTTATGACAACTAGAACCGATACTTGATAAAACACACCCTTCCAAGTGCTGACATAACCGTGGTCGCCTCCTCAGTGGATGAGGAGGGATCGCGGTAGGATTATTGCTATGTGATGTTACTTGGAGGACTTCAACCTTCCTCTTCTACCTGTTGTAAGACAGTGACTGTGGCTTAGTCTCTGGTAAGACTAGCTATCCCTCTTATTCTCGCATTCTCGCAGCCTGCACCACCGATATGGCCCTTTACACATATATCCATGCATATGTAGTGTAGCTCCGTTTATGTAGTACTTTGGATGAGTACTCACGTTGCCTTGTTCCCCTTTTCCCTATCTATACTCGATTGCTCGCAACTGCAGATTTATGGAGCCCAGAGCCAGACGCCACTGCCGGGATGATTCCACTACTACTGGAGGTGCTCACGGCTACGCAGGCTCCACCGACGCACCACTGGGAGTAGGCTAGGAGGATCTCTGCAAAGGAGGCCCGCCCTCTTCGATCAGATCCCGGGCTTGTGCTAGCCTTCTTAGGCAAACTTGTTTAACTTATGTCCGTACTCAGATATTGTTGCTTCCGCTGACTCTGCCTATGATCGAGCACTTGTATTCGAGCCCTCGAGGCCCTCGGCTTGTATTATGATGCTTGTATGACTTATTTTATTTGTAGAGTTGTGTTGTGATATCTTCCCGTGAGTCTCTGATCTTGATCGCATACATTTATGCGTATGATTAGTGTACGATTAAATCGGGGCGCCACACCACCGATCCCCTTTGAGCCCTGAACATCTCTCTCCCTCACCCTCCTTCTCCACCTCCCGCCGGGCCGCCACGCCAGCCCGGGCGCATAAAAAGGCCACCCAGCCATCTATCCACTCCATCTCCACCATGCCATCTCCACCACTCCGCCATCGCCAGCCAAGATCACCACCACCATCCGCTGATCTTCCTTCGCCACGCCACACCACCAAAGAATCTCTCTCGACGACCTTGTTGCTGCCTCCTTCCCTTGCCTCGCTACTCTTGCTACTCCTCTCAACTCTCTTATCACCAAAACTAATGTT
>JAHIAM010015240.1:0-15068 GCA_021605205.1 Aegilops longissima | reverse complement strand
ACGAGGTAAGTCACGATTTATTAATTCCTCGTGCTCGAGGATCCCGCCAACAAGAGCGTTTCAGACGCAGGCTAGTGGCCACGGCAAACAGCCTAAAGAAAAGCAGCAACAGCTTCGTGATCAAGACCCATCGCCGGATGGACCGAGGTCCTCGCGTCAAGAGTATGAACTCGAACGCCCTCCAAAAGTTACCCAAAACGCAAGTTGCTCCTCCGATTAGGAGGAGTAGGCATACAAACCGCATCACCAGCGCATAACAGGCAGACCGCCACCTCGCGGCTCATGACAGAGAGGCTGCAGCCCTCCACTAAAACCATACCCCGCATCGCCAAAAAGCATGAAGCCACGGGAACGCTACGGACTTATGGGATATATTGAGGACAAGGCAAGACAATCCAGATCTATCTATGGATCACGCGTCTAAGATCCACGACATACCGCAGGCCGGATATAACTGCTCGCCGGGCAACACAGCATAACGCCTCGAGCTACGCCGCGATATTGCTCAATACAGAGGCGCCAGCACACCCACTATGCTTCACCGATGAAGTAATGGATCATCAAACTCAAGGGTTTAAACCCGTTAACTTCGAATCCTACGATGGCACAACAGACCCCGGGTTTGATTGAGGATTATCTTCCATATACAATGGCTCAGCACGCATCTTCACGCCATCAAATATCTCCCGCCAAGCTTAAAGGACCAGCTCGGCATTGGCTTAACAGCCCCCAGAAAGTTAATTGATGTTGGAAGACCTGAAGCCGATTCCTCGACAACTTCTAGGCATATGTAATGCACCACCGACGCAGATGACCTAAGCCACATAATCCAGCAAGCTGCATTTAATCGCCAGCAATTTCGACACTTCTAACAAAGAAAAATCAAATCGCCGACCGTCCGGATGCAGAGGCCCTCGCTGCCTTCAAACATAACATCCGCGACGAGTGGCTGGCCCAGCACCTAGGACAGAGAA
Source organism: Aegilops longissima (assembly GCA_021605205.1). NCBI lineage: Eukaryota > Viridiplantae > Streptophyta > Magnoliopsida > Poales > Poaceae > Aegilops > Aegilops longissima. The sequence goes on along the minus strand of JAHIAM010015240.1, from coordinate 14,094 downwards.
GCCGAATCCATGGCAGCCCTCACATCACTCATGACCCGCTTCTCAAGCGGAGAGGATAGTGCCAGTCGCAGCAACAACCTCAGAAAATGCCTGGCAGTCCGGATACCAAGGACCGCAATGGCAGGTTGCGAAACAAAAACAAACGCCGCATTAACATCGACAAGCAATGAGGATACGGCGTCAACGCCGATTCCGCGGCTCCAAACCCGTCAACGAAGAAGCCATTCAAAGAACCACTCCGGCCCGGCCCAATTTTGACCAGATATCAACGCTCTTGTCAAATACATGGAACTCCCGAAAAGCTAGCTAACCACACCAACAGAGATTGTTGGGTATTCAAGCAAGCAGCAAATTAATCGCCAAAACAGTGACAAGGCTACACAGCGATGACGCAGGAGGAGACCCGCAGCCAACAACAGAGGACAAAAAGGATTCCCTCAAGTTCAGACGGTAAACATGATATACGCAACGATATTCCCAAGAGGGAGCGGAAGCGCACTAAGGACGATACGCGATGGAGCCACGCCTCAAAATTCAACCCATGGTCCTTCTGCCGATCACTTTCGATCGAAGAGACCATCCACCAGTATCCGCCATGGCGGATTTGCCGATTGGTTTTAGACCCAATCGAGATGGATTTCACCTCACGAGTCCTCGATGGACGGCGCAGAGCTCAACCCGCTTTATCAGGATACAAGCGCAAGATGGGCATAGACCCTTCAAGGATTAAACCTACAAAGACAACCTTCAAAGGCGCATACCATGTGTCGTGGAATTGTACAGCTCGCTTAACGAAGTGTTCTTCGATCCGATAATTTGCGAGGAGTTAATCTTCGATATAGTCCTGCTCGCAGAAGTATCATGCTCGCGACGAACGCTGTGTAAAATTCAACGCTGCCATGCATACTTGCTCAAGATCCAGCCTCGTGGAGTCATCACGGTCAATGGAAACACGAACCTCCTCGCAACGGAGGAACTATAGCCTCCGGCGTATACAGCAGCCTTTAAACTCGAGTCCGCCGCTAAACGACGACACCAAACGCCGAGCAACATCAACTAAGACCACCGCACGCCCGAACCGAGATGCGGCCTCAACCCCATCAAAATTGTAAGACAAGCTCTCCGATACATAATTACGCCTTTGAGATACCATGGGCATAGGGGAGAGGCACAACCACAACAGACCCAGAGTGCGGTCCGACCACACCAGGCTCCTAAGTGTCGCTTTTTTTTCTTCTATTTTTCTTTTTATACAAAGCTATGTCCGCGCGACCTGCCAACTCATGATGCAACAGCCAGGAAGGACAAAGGTCCACGATTAATACTTAGGTGGTCTCCATCACGAGCATTAAATTTGTTAAATACAAACATTCCGCTGCCTACCCTCGAGGGAGACGCCTTTAATTCGCCCAACCTTTGCTTTCCGTGACTATTTGTATCATTCCGCACTCATAGCATATCTTCTCTAATAAAATGCAGCACCTTTTTGCCTATAATTGCATTACCTTATATATATAATATATGTTCATTTATGACATGTTGCATCCAGACATTATGGTACGCCAAATACACCAGGGGCTTATGTTCTCCGTGACTATGGTGTGATAAAGTCCAGACACTTTCATAAGTGCGGCACCCCGAACTTATAGCATTATATGAATCGCCCAATCATGTCTTGGGTCAATAGTTGGGTTTGCCTGCCCATGTTTGGCACCTTATGTTCCGCTTCTATCGGCTAAGGTAGCACTGGAGAAACCATCCATTATGCCGTTGAGCCATGTTAACGCTCAAAGGAGAAAGCTAAAACTGACCGTCATGATAAGGCGAGACTGGTCGCTGTTCGAGAGGTCCTTTCGGTCCTTAAAGACCTACGCCGTCGAGCAAGTTCGGATTATGTCCAACGAAGGCGTGATAGCGCCCACCGTCCTCCGAATACTAGGGGCTTCGCCAAATTTAAAATTATAGAATTCTATGGCTAAGTGAGAGTGTTCAAGCACTATAAGTCCGTTGCTGGTTTGTTGTGTTGAGCGCCTCGATGGACCCAAAATGGGAACTAGAGCGCCATGTTTATCCCGAACACCCCAAAGACTGTGGCATGGGGCTGAAGCCGACTACTTGCCATCTCTCAAATTTAATAAACGGCCGCATGTAAGGTAATATTTTAAATAAACAAGCGCTTGCTTAGCGATATGAACAAAGTTTTCAGCGCATTGTGATAACACATTGCTAATTTACTCAAAATTACATCCCTGGGCACTCATCCGCAATCTTAGGGAACCCTTCAGACAGCCTTATAGTAGATTTCGGCGACGATGTTCCTTGCCCGCTGGTGGCGCTGCGTGATTAGCTTCTCCGCATCCAGCTTGCCCTCAATGCACCTTTTGCGCTGGCAAGGGCCCGACGAGCACCTTCAATACAGGCGGAGCGCTTGATAACCTCCACCCAGGGGCACGATCCACCAGCCGCTGACGAGGCCGAAGTAGCTCCCTGCATGGCCTCCCCGCCACAGCCGGACTATGAGGCTCTCCATGGCCTGCTCGCCACCTTGTGAAGCTCGACCAGCTTGCTTCATCTGGTCGCTAGGGGCACTGGATGGCCGGTCTCATCATATTGAGACCAGAATACCTTCTCCGCTGAGCTACCTCCTCGGCTCGTAGAATGCGGCTCATCAAACACGCCAGAGGCAGATCTGCAACGCCTCGAGAGCTCCGACCGGGTAAGTAACACGTAATTTACATTCACATGCTTGCTTTGCATGAAAAATGCCTTACCCGCCGCTATCTTCCTCATCAACTCAATCTCCGAAGGGACTTATGGGCCTCGGCCTTGGCGGTTTTATACTTTCGAGACGAGGCAAGCTCGACTCGAAGTCTTTGAGTCACGCCCAAACTCTCATGCTTTTCCATGAGAGCCTCGAGCTCTTGCTGAAACACCGCCACCCGCCCTCCGCTTGCTCGCTTCTGCCTGCCTGCGGGTCCGATTATGCTCGTCATGACACGCATCCTTCAGGGTCGCCACCTGCTCGTGGACCCCTGCAGTATCCATGTTATCCTTGTTATTTTTGTTGCAACCTAAATCCTTTTCTGCAAGGTACAAGTTCAAAGTGGTGTTACTCACCTTCTTTGTCCCGGTTGCTTCCTCGACGCTGCCGAGCTCTTGCTCGACCGCCGAGCTCCTCGCTTCAAAGCAACGACCTCCGCAAGGCGGCAGAGGTCAGAGCAGAGCCTCGCAACCCATATTGACATAATTTTTAGCAACCCTACAGATATCTTTTTTCAGATCCTCGCCGCTTTTCTTCCAACACCGAACCGAGCATCGGGGCTACTGTCTATGCGGTATTACATTGCATATTTTTAACTTCTACCTCAAAGCCCGATAGAAGGCTATCAGAAGCTTGTCAGCCCGCTTGGCGAAGCTGCACTCTTCGATCACCGCACTCACAATAGTGCGGTGTTCTTCTCAATGGAAGCGCCTAGCGCCCAACAATTGCTCGGCGCCCGTTGGACGGAAGCCCCGGCCACGGTCTTGCCCTTCGCTCGAGAGCTGCCGGACTCGAACCACCTGCAGTTCTGGCGTGGAGTCCGCGAAGTCCGGAGGACGCCTTTGTGGCGCCCGAGCCTCCCCGATGGGTCCTTCTGGGATCCCACTCGGCCCTCGGCGCGAGGGGTGGAGGCGGTCGGATGGAGTCTACATCCGACGGAGCCAACGACCCGCTTGATGAAGCGGGAGATCATCACCGCCGGACTACATGCAGATGCGCATCGTAATGACACTATGTGACGCAGAAAAGAAATTATAAATCATTCAGAACCGGATACTTACGATCTCGCCGAGGCCTGGCCCTTGAAGGCCATTCTTCTCGCCAACGCTGATGTTGGCGAGCTGTCCGGGGAATAGTCCTTCCCTTGACCCTTCGGTCCCCGCTGGGGAAGCTCTTCCTTCCTCTCCCTCTTCCGAGAGAGTCCTCTCCTCCTCCTCATCTTCGGGAGGAGTCCGCCCGAGTCGCCGGACACCTAAAAACGGGCACTTTTGAGCACCCGTGGCCTCCTTTCTGGCCTTCTTCTCCCGCATCACGCAGGTGCCGAACCAGCAGCCCCGCTAGACGCAAGGCGCCACCGGATTTTTCGGCATAGGAGTGCAGGTAATCTGCTCCGCCTTTCCTCATCCAGTCCTGTCAAAGGAGAAGGGAAATTAAAACCCGATAGAGTCAACCTATGAAAACAAGTGTCCCGTGAAGGTAGAATCACTTACGCGCTTCAAGGCCAGAGCGAAATCCATCTTCGGCGCGGATGCGGGGCTTCGCGCTTTGAACAAGCACCTTCCAGCACCTTCAGACGTCAGGTCAAGAGCCTGTCAGCGCCTGGTTCTGCTCCGGATCGAACTCCCATAGATTGAATGCCCGCTTGGCATGGGAGAATCCGCGGACGAGCATGACCCGACCACGCTAACCAGCCCGAGCTTCTTCACCCTTCTTGATACAGTGCTTGAGTCCCGCTCCTTCAACTACCCCACAAGCAAGCCTTCTTCTTTCTAGGAGGTGAGCTCCATGGGGATACCAGATCTAAACTCGGGGTCCAGCTGCCCATTTAGGGTCGCTGCTCGGTGATATAGAACCACCCCGATTGCCACCCCTTGACGGATTCCATGAAGGCCCTTCAATTAAAGGACGCTGGGCATCTTGCCCAACATGGCGCCCAAGACTCCGCTTGAGTGCTCCTTCACTACCTTCGCTTGACATTGAAGGTCTTGAGCCAAGTCAAGTGGGGCTGATGCAGAGGAAGGTTTCGCATACCCATTTATAAACGCCGAGATGTTGAGGATGAAGTTCGCGCCAGATCATGGAAATCCAGGCCGTAGTAGAACATGAGCCCCTGGACAAAGGGGTGAAGTGGAAAGCCCAGTCCGCGGAGGAAGTGGGAAAGAAAGACAACCTCTCATGGGGCCTGGGATGGGGATGAGCTGCCCTCGCAGCAGCCGGTCAGCGTGATGTCGCCGGAGAGGTATCCGCGCAGCAGATTGATGATGTGCTCCTCCTTAACGGTGAAGGCCAACCATTTACCTCCCGCCCGGACATGGTCGGAGAAGGTTGAGACGAGATGCGCGATTTGGGCGCTGGAGCTCGAATGCGGAGATGGATAAGCAAAGGAGGAAGAAGGCGAGGTGAAAAGGTAGATCCTTATCCCTTATATGGGCGGCAAAGTCTTACGCGCCCCCACCGCCCGGTAAAACTAGCTTATCTCCTGCGCCACCATCAATGGCGTTGGGTTACCCACGCCGTATTGATGAGAATCCTGGATTAAGGGGAAACACGATCTCTTCTTCGACAAGACGGTCATGAAACCGCCGCTAAATGCGCCGAGGTGGTAAAGTAAAAACAATTCGAGTAATGGCTTGGTAGTGGTGTGACGCCATGCCACAAAAACGCCGACAGATTGAACTTGTGTATATATTATTATTCTCTACTTGGAATGGAATTTATTTTGCAAGAGTTTTACATATTCCGGTGTTCACAATCTTCTATCATTTGAGGAGAACCTTCAATGCCAAGCATACACGCTCGGACTTATCGTCATGAAGCCCGGTTCAGGGCTACCGAGGGAGTCCTCGATTAGGGGTGTCCGGACAGCCGGAGTACCATCATCAATGAACTATCATTGGTCGGACTATCATCATCGACCGGACTCCAAGACTATGAAGATACAAGATTGAAGACTTCTCCCGTGTCCGGATGGGACTTTCCTTGGCGTGGAAGGCAAGCTTGGCGACACGGATATGTAGATCTCCTACCATCAGAATCGACTCTATGTAACCCTAGCCCTCTCCTGTGTCTATATAAACCGGATGGCTTTAGTCCGTAGGATTCATCATCATCATCAACAACCCTTACAATCATACCATAGGCTAGCTTCTAGGGTTTAGCCTCCTTGATCTCGTGGTAGATCCACTCTTGTAAACATCCACAATATCAATATCAATCGAAGCAGGATCGAGGGTTTTACTTCCATCAAGAGGGCCCGAACCTCGGTAAAACATCGTGGTCCTTGTCTCCTGTTACCATCCGCCTAGACGCACAGTTCGGGACCCCCTACCCGAGATCCGCCGGTTTTGATAACCACATTGGTGCTTTCATTGAGAGTTCCTCCGTGTCGCCACCGAGTAGGGGCTTGATGGCCTCTTCAATCAACAACGACGCAGTCCTGGGTGAGACTTTCTCCCGGACAGATGATCAGATTGGCGGTTTCATCATGGGCCCACTCACTTGGCCATCTGGAGCAGATCAAAAGCTACGCCCGGCCGCCAGTCAGGTTTGAAGCTTCAACTTCACGGCCGATATCCGCGGGGACTTGATCCTCGATGGATCTGAGCCACACCGAAAGCGTGCAGCGCATGTCACGATGGGTATGACTTAACTCGCCACGGACAGCACCTTGAGGCCGTGACCGGATCCGCCCGACCCATAGTCCGGAGCCGATCGCTCGATCGAGGACGGATGGCTGGACACCGCCAGAGCTGCAATTTCTACGGCGATGGAGCCGAACACTTACCTTGTCCCAGATAAAGATCGCGACTCGGTAGTTGCCGACTCCCTGCGCGGACTCGAACTCTCCGCGCCTCCGCTACCGAATCCGATTGGGCGCCATCATGGAATTCACCGCTGCGGATATCTTTTCTGATCTCCTTCGGGCGACATTATAAATTCATTGAAGCATCTTCGCTATCTGAGAGCCTCGCCGAATCCACGGCCAGGATGGTGGGGACGCGGACTACGGAAGAAATTCAGATCCCACCCACCACCCACTTGTAGCCACCGCCGACGATTTAACCGATGACGATTGATTGTTCCAAGACATCGACGGTATGGACGACGATGCTTCTGGAGAACTACTAAGAACCAGTGCCTACGGACACTGGAAGACCACTCACATACGACATATACATGGTGGACACCCCAAAGATGGGGACGGCGAAGAAGCAGCGGAGGCCGATTCCTTAAAGAAACAGCCCAGCGCCGACGCCAGTGGCTGGCCGCCTAAATCCCGCACTCAAGAAGAATGGAGATTCCGCACAGAGATAATAACACCCTGTAAAGTGCCGAAGACAACTCCCTCCAAAGATGATCCAAATAAGAGGAGGAGGCAGAAGCAAGCCCTCACGAGAGGGCGTGCGATAAGAGGTCGAGGATGACAACTACTTACCTCCCTCCGGAGACCGAGGTAAGCCTCGGCGACGCATTTAATTCCTCGTGCTCGAGGATCCCGCTTAACAAGAGCTGCTTCAGACGCAGGCTAAGTGGCCACGGCAAACAGCCTAAAGAAAAGCAGCAAATAGCTTCAAGCTGATTAAGACCTACCACCGACAGATGGACCGAGGTCCTCGCGTCAAGAGTATGAACTTGAACGCCTCCCAAAGTTACCTAAAACGCAAGTTGCTCTCCGAATAGAGGAGGAGGCATACAAACCTGCATCACCCGCGCATAATACAGGTATCGCCACCCGTGGTCGCGAGAGAGGCGCTGCAAGGCCTCCACTAAAACCACACCCCGCATCGCTCAAAAGCATGAAGCCAACGGGAACGTTACGGACTCATGGATATATTGAGGACAAGGCAAGACAATCCAGATCTATCTATGGATCACGTGGGCGCCGCAAGACCCACGACGACACTACCGCCAGACCGGAGATAAATACTTCCTGCCGGCTCAACACAACAGTACAACGCCTTCTCGAGCTACGTCGCGATATTGCTCAATACATGTAGGCGCCAGCACACCCACTATGCTTCACCGATGAAGTAATGGATCATCAAATCCTCAAGGTTTAAACCCGTTAATATCGAATCCTACGATGGCACAACAGCACCTGCGTTTGGATTGAGGATTATCTTCTCCATACACATGGCTCACAAGCTACATCTTCACGCCATCAAATATCTCCCGCCAAGCTTAAAGGACCAGCTCGGCATTGGCTTAACAGCCTCCCCGCAGAAAGTCAATTGGATGTGGGAGGACCTGGAAGCCGCATTCCTCGACAACTTCGAGGGCAAATGTATCACTACCGGACGCAGATGACCTAAGCCACATAATCCAAAGAACAGCATCGAATCGCCAGTACCTCGGACACGTGTTCTTAATAAAGAAAAATCAAATCATCGACTGTCCGGATGCAGAGCCACTCGCTGCCTTCAAACATAACATCCGCTGACGCAGTGGCTGGCCCAGCACCTAGGATGGAGAAGCGAAATCCATGGCAGCCCTCACATCACTCATGACCCGCTTCGCATGCGGAGAGGATAGTGTTACAGCTCAAGAGCAATAACCTCAAGCAAAAACGCCATGCAGTCCGGATACCAAGGACCGCAATGGCAGGTTGGCCGAAATAAAAACAAACGCCAGATTAACATCGACAAAGAATGATGACATGGCAGTCGCCGGATTCCGCGGCTCCAAATCCCGCCAACGGAAGAAGCCATTCAAAAGAACCACTCCGGGGCTCGTCCAATTTGGACCAGATACTCACCACCTTGTCAAATACATGGAAACTTAAAAGCCAGCTAACCATACCAACAAGAGATTGTTGGGTATTCAAGCAAGGTGCAAAAATTAATTGCTGAAAATAAAGGACAAGGCTACACAGCGATGACGAGGAAGAGACCCGACCGTCAACAACAGAGACAAAAGGGATTCCCCTCAAGTTCTGGACGGTAAACATGATATACGCAACGCATATTCCCAAGAGGGAGCGGAAGCGCAACTAATGACGATACGCCGATGGAGCCACGCTTCTAAAATTCAACCCATGGTCCTCTCGCCTGATCATCACTTCGATCGAAGAGACTATCCGATCCAGATTCCGCCATGGCGGATTTGGTTGATTGGTTTTAGACCCAATCGCTGATGGATTTCACTCACGAGAGTCCTCCGATGGACGGCGGCAGAGCCTCGAACCTGCTTTATGTCGTGATACAAGGCGCAAGATGGGCATAGACCCTTCAAGGATTAAACCTACAAAGACAACCTTCAAAGGTGCCATACCAGGTCGTCGAGGCTAATTGTATCGCCTCGCTTATACCGAAGTGGTCTTCGATCCCGGATAAATTGGCGGTTGAGGAGTTAATCTTCGATATAGTCCTGCTCAGAAGCGCCATCATGCTCTTCTGTTTTGGACAAACTGCGGCTTTGCAAATTCAACGCTGCGCCGCATTATGCATACCTTAAGCTCAAGATGCCAGCCCTCGGAGTCATACTACGCAATGGAAACATGGAACGCTCCCTCCAATCGGAGGAATACAGCAGCGCTGGCAAGGTATAATAATAAGCCTTTATGCATTTCCGAGTCCGACTGCTAAACGACCATCGACTTACTCAAACGCTACCTCGAAAAACATCAACTAAGACCAACCGGCACGCTCCAGCATCAACAGAAGCAACGCGCCTTAACCCCAGCCCTCGCAAAATTGTAAGACAAGCTCTCACAGACATAATTACGCCTTGGAGATACTAAGGGCATAGGGGAAAGGCACAACTACAACAGACCCAGAAAAGGGTCCTGACCACATTGGGGCTCCAAGTGTGTCGCTTTTTTTTTCTTCTATTTTTCTTTTATACAGAGCTATGTCCGCAGCTAATCCGCCAACTCATGATGCAACAGCCAGGAAGGACAAAGGTCCGATTTAACACTTAGGTGGTCTCCATCACGAGCATTAAATTTGTTAAATACAAACATTCCGCTGCCTACCCTCGAGGGAGACGCCTTTAATTCGTCCAACTTTGCTTTCCGTGACTATTTGTATCATTCCGCACTCATAGCATATCTTCTAATAAAATGCAGCACCTTTTTGCCTATAATTGCATTACCTTATATATATACATATATGTTCATTTATGACATGTTGCATCCGACATTCTGGTACGGCCAAATACACCAGGGGCTTATGTTCTCCGTGACTATGGTGTGATAAAGTCCGCACACTTTCACAAGTGCGGCACCTCGAACGATATAGCATTATATGAATCGGCTCCAATCATGTCTTGGGTCAATAGTTGGTTTGCCCGCCCCATGTTTGGCACCTTATGTTCCGCTTCTATCGGCTAAGGTAGCACTGGAGAACCATCGCGATTGCCTGTTGAGCCGGTTTAACGCCTCAAGGAGAAAGCTAAACCGACGTCATGATAAGGCGAGAGACTGGTCGCTGTTCGAGAAGTCCTTTCGGTCCTTAAAGACCTACGCCGCTCGAGCTAAGTTCCGGATTATGTCCAACGAAGCGTGATAGCGCCCAATTCGTCCTCCGAATACTAGGGGCTTCACAAATGTAAAATTATAGAATTCTATGGCTAAGGAGAGTGTTCAAGCACTATAAGTCCGTTGCATGGTTCGTGTGTTGAGCGCCTCGATGGACCCAAAATGGGAACTAGAGCGCCATGTTTATCCCAACACCCCAGCACTGTGGCATGGGGGTGAAGCCACGACTTGCCATCTCTCGATTTAATAAACGGCCGCATGTAAGGTAATATTTTAAATAAACAAGCGTTGCTTAGCGATATGAACAAAGTTTTTAGCGCATGATAACACATTGCTAATTTACTCAAAATTACATCCTCGGGGCACTCATCCGCAATCTTAGGGCACCCTTCAGACAGCCTTATAGTAGATTTCGGCGACGATGTTCCTTGCCCGCGGTGGCGCTGCCTGATTAGCTTCTCCGATCCAGCTTGCCCCTAATGCACCTTTGCGCTGGCAAGGGCCGACGAGCACCTTCAATACAAGCGGAGCGCTTGATAACCTCCACCGGGCACGATCCACCAGCCGTCGACGAGGTCAAGGTAGCTCCTGTGCATGGCCTCCTGTGCCACACGGACTATGAGGCCTCCATGGCCTGCTCGCCACCTTGTGAAGCTCGACCAGCTGCTTCATCTGGTCGCTAGGGGCACTGGATGGCCGGTCTCAGATATTGAGACCAGAATACCTTCTCCGCTGAGCTCCTCCTGGCTCGGTAGAATGCGGCGCATCGACACGCCATGAGGCAGATCTGCAAACTCGAGAGCTCCGACCGGTAAGTAACACGTAATTTACATTCACATGCTTGCTTTGCATGAAAAATGCCTTACCCGCCGCTATCTTCCTCATCAACTCAATCTCCGCAGGGACTTATGGGCCTCAGCCTTGGCGGTTTTACACTTTCGAGAGCCGAGGCAAGCTCTGACTCGAAGTCTTTGAGTCACGCCCAAACTCTCATGCTTTTCCATGAGAGCCTGGAGCTCCTGCTGAAACACCGCCACCCGCCTCCTGCTTTCTGCTCTGCCTGCCTGCGGGTCCGATTATGCTCGTCATGACATGGCCTCCTTCAGTGGTCGCCACCTCGCTCATGGCCCCGCAGCACTCCATGTTATCCTTGTTATTTTTGTTGCAACCTAAATCCTTTTCTCAGAAGGTACAAGTTCAAAGTGGTGTTACTCACCTTCTTTGTCCCGGAGCTGCTTCTCGACGCGCCGAGCTCTTGCTCGGACCGCCGAGCTCCTGCTTCAAAGCAACGACTCCGCAGCAAGGCGGCAGAGGTCAGCAGCGCAGCCTGCAACCCATATTGACATAATTTTTAGCAACCTCACAGATATTTTTTTCAGATCCTCATCCGCTTTTCTTTCCAACACCGAACCGAGCATCGGGGCTACTGTCTATGCGGTATTACATTGCATATTTTTAACTTTACCTCAAAGCCTCGATAGAAGGCTATCAGAGCTTCGGTCAGCCCGCTGTTGGCGAAGCTGCACTTTCGGATCACCGCACTCATAATAGTGCGGTGTTCTTCCTCGATGGAAGCGCCTCGCAGCCCAACAAATTGCTCGGCGCCCGTTGGATGGAAGCCGGCGTCACGGTCTTGCCCTTCGCTCGAGAGGCCTGCCGGACTCGAACCACTGCGGGTTCCGGCGTGGAGTCCGCGAAAGTCCGGAGGACGCCTTGTGGCGCCCGAGCCTCTCCCGATGGGTCCTTCTGGGATCCCACTCGCGCCCTCGGGCCGCGAGGGGTGGAGGCGGTCGGGATGGAGTCTACATCCGATGGAGCCAACGACCCGCTTGATGAAGCGGGAGATCATCACCGGCCGGACTACATGCAATATGCGGCATCGTAATGACACTATGTGATGCGTAAAAGAAATTATAAATCATTCAGAACTGGATACTTACGATCTTAGGGAGGCCTGGCCCTTGAAGGCTATTCTTCCTCGCCAACGTTGATGTTGGCGGAGCTGTCCGGGAATAGTCCTTCCTCTTGGACCCTTCGCCCCTGCTGGGGAAGCCTTCCTTCCTCTCTCCCTCTTCCGAGAGAGTCCTCTCCTCCTCCTCATCTTCGGGAGGAGTCCGCCGAGTCGCTCGGACACCTAAAATGGGCACTTTGCGAGCACCCATGGCCTCCTTCTGGCCTTCTTCTCCGCATCACGCGGTGCCGAACCAGCAGCCCCGCTTAGACGGGCGCCCATCGGATTTTTCGCATAGGAGCCGGCAGTAATCTGCTCCGCCTTTCCTCATCCATCCTGCAAAGGAGAAGGGAAATTAAACCCGGATAGAGTCAACCTATGAAAACAAGTGTCCCGTAAGGGTTAGAATCACTTACTGCCGGCCTGGCGCATGAGGAAATCCGCGATCTTCAGCATGGATGCAGGGCTTTCGCCTTTGAACAGCACCTTCCTGCACCTTCAGACGTCAGGTCAAGAGCCTCGCTCACTGTGCTGTTCCGGATCGAACTCCCATAGATTGAATGCCCGCTTGGCATGGGAGAATCCGCGACGAGCATGACCTGACCACGTTAACCAGCATGAGCTTCTTCACCAGCTTCTTGATACAGCTTGAGTCCCGCTGCCTTCAACTACCCCACAGCAAGCCCTTCTTTCCGTGAGGTGAGCTGTGGGGATACCAGATCTAAACTCGGGGCCGCCCCATTTAGGGTCGCTGCTCGGTGATATAGAACCACCCCGATTGCCACCCCTTGACGGATTCCACGAAGGCCCCTTCAACTAAAGGACGTTGGGCATCTTGCCCAACATGGCGCCCAAGACTCCGCTTGAGTGCTCCTTCACTACCTTCGCTTGACATTGAAGGTCTTGAGCCAGTCAAGTGGGCTGGATGGAGAGGAAGGCTCGACACGCACGATAAACGCCGAGATGTTGAGGATGAAGTTCGCGCCAGATCATGGAAATCCAGGCCGAGTAGAACATGAGCCCCTGACAAAGGGGTGAAGTGGAAAGCCCATCATGGAGGAAGTGGGAAAGAAAGACAACCTCTCATGGGGCCTGGTGGGATGAGCTGCCCTCGTCGGCAGCCGGGCTGGCGTCGCCGGAGAGGTATCCGCGCGCGCAGATTGATGATGTGCTCCTCCTTAACGGTGAAGGCCAACCATTTACCTCCCGCCCGACATGGTCGGAGAAGGTTGAGACGAGATGCGCGATTTGGGCGCTGGAGCTCGAAAAGCGGAGATGGATAAGCAAAGGAGGAAGAAGGCGAGGTGAAAAGGTAGATCCTTATCCCTTATATGGGCGGCAAAGTCTTACGCGCCCCCACCGCCCTGGTAAAACTCGCTATCTCCTGCGCCACCATCAATGGCGCGTTGGGTTACCCATGCCCGTATTGATGAGAATCCTAGATTAAGGGAAACACGATCTCGCTCGACAAGACGCAAGGAAACCGCTCGCTAAATGCACGGAGGTGGTAAAGTAAAAACAATTCGAGTAATGGCTTGGTAGTGGTGTGACGCCATGCCACAAAAACGCCAGAGATTGAACTTGTGTATATATTATTATTCTCTACTGGAACGTGGAATTTATTTTGCAGAGCTGGACACTATCCCGGTGTTCACAATCTTCTATCATTCGAGGAGGAACCCGCTTGCAATGCCAAGCAATATACACGCCGGACTTATCGCCATTGAAGCCTGGTTCAGGGCTACCGAGGAGTCCTCGATTAGGGGTGTCCGATAGCCGACTACCATCATCACCAACTATCATTGGCCGGACTATCATCATCGACCGGACTCCAAGACTATGAAGATACAAGATTGAACACTTCTCCCGTGTCCGGATGGGACTTTCCTTGGCATGGAAGGCAAG
>JAHIAM010015238.1:0-15690 GCA_021605205.1 Aegilops longissima | reverse complement strand
CATCTACCTTATCCGGCTTCACATGTAATTTCATTCTCGCATGATGAGTCATTTGACTCAAACTATAAACTGTTCAAAAATCAGAATGGTGAAGTATTTGCTAGATATGTTGGTACTAATCGCAGAACGGTTCCCCTATGAAGAAAATCTGTTCCCAAGAAGTGCCTTGAAAGTCTTCTTCGTGAATGTCCTCATGACACCACCAAAGGAAGAATAGGAACCCTAGATCAAATTCTTCATATGGACCAAATTCTTCATATGGATCCAAGTCCTCATATGGACCAAATTCTCACGTGGATCAAATTCCTCAAAAGGATCAAAGTCCTCATATGATTATCATCGTATAATAACTCGCTTTCGCAGGTAGAGCTAAGGGCTATGAATATGTCCATTATTCTTCAAACCAATATGTTCATAAGTCCTCAAGAATTTCTCCGCTTATTCATATGCTTACCCTAACCCTCTTATGTGAAACGAAATGGATTGGCTTTATGCCACCATTCTCGTATGATGCTCGCAGAGTGATGAACTCTTTGCCACCCCTCGCAGTGTGGGTGGTGAAGAATAAGAACTAATCTCTTCGCAGGTCAGTCTCCGACGCGTCAAACGCTTCAAGAATTTGTTGGGGCCCATAAAATTGCTCGAAAGGACGCAGCTAATCATGATGAAATGAACTTTCATTTCACACGCCCTCATATCGCTTATCGTAATATCGATCGATGAAATTCATCTCGATGAACTTGATATCATATTCTTCATCGATGAAGTATATGAGATCGTAAGTTGTACTAATTCATCTCGCAGGATGATCAACCCAAAGCCACCGAGTGGGTTCTCGATAGTGGATGTACAAATCACATGACCGGTGACAAGAATCTATTGATGGATGCTACCTTATCACCGCCACATCCGAAGCATATCATCTTTGCCGACAAAGGCAAAAGTCGTATTGGGACTTGGTAAGGTTGCTATCTCTAAGGACATGCACATGGACAAAGTCATGCTTGTTGAGTCTTTAGGATATAACCTCATGTCGGCCTCAATGCTTTGTGATCTTGATATGGTTGTTATCTTTGGCAAGTATCATGTGTTGTGATTATGGAAGCTCGATAATTCCAAAGTCTTCAAGGCTTTAGGAGAGGAGACTTGTATATTGTTGACTTTCTACAGACCACAACCAGCCGTGCCTACTTGCAAAAGCTTCGTATATTGGCTATGGCATCGATCGACTTGGTCACGCAGCAGGCATGAGGAATTTGCACACGCCATAAGAAGAAGCATGTCATTGGCATTGAGAATGTCAAATTCTCAAGGATCACCTATATGGAGCCTCTGAAGTGGAAAATGACCAAGGCCAAGCATCCAAAGAAAGACTATCATGACCACTACTCGCCCCTTCGAATTGCTTCACATGGACCTCTTTGGTCCCAATCATTATTCAGTCATTGTTAATGAAGCATCACTATATGGCTTTGTTATTGTTGATGATTACTCTGCTACACATGGGTACACATTGTTACTAAAATCAAGTGCAGGAAATCTTCAAACGATTTTCCTCGAGGGCTTCAACTAACTTTGGTGTGAAGATCAAGCACATCAGAGTGACAATGGAACTGAGTTCAAGAATTCGTCTTGATGACTATCTTGATGAACTTGGTATTACTCATGAGTTATCTGCCCTTATACTCCTCAAAGAAATGGCGTCGGAGCGCAAGAACAGTAACTCTTGTTGAGATGGCTCGTGACTATGCTTGATGAATACAAACGCCTAGTCGCTTTCGGATTGAAGCAATTGACACCGCGTGCACATCATCAACAGAGTATATCTTCACAAATTCTTCAAGAAGACTGCCTATGAACTCCTCAACGACAAGAAACCCAATGTAGTTATTTCAAAGTCTTCGTGCTAAATGCTGGATTAGAGATCCTCACCACACCTCTAAATTTGCAACCAAAGCACATGAAGGTTTTATGCTTGGTTACGGAAAGGACTCACACACACCAGTAGTCTTCAACATCACTCTACACAAGATTGTTGACACTATAGATGTGCGGTTCGATGAAACTAATGGCTCGCAAAGAGAGCACCTACCTTCTGTGTTAGACTAACCAGCACCGAGGATTCTATCAGGTTCAAGGCAACCGAGGATGTCATTCCCATCAAGAAACTGCTGAAGAATTCATTCCTATACGCCAAGAACGCCGAATGATGCACTCAAGATAATGTCAAGAAAATGGTGCCGAGGAAAATGATCAAATTCCTCAAGACAACCAGCTCATCCTCGCTGCAAAAGAAGTACAAGTGGAGAAGATCATCGATGACATTGAAGCGCAGTGTCCTCTCACACGCTCAAAAGCTTCACATTTATCTAACTTTTGTGGGCACTATGCTTTTGTCTCTATCACAGAGCCCACTAAGGTAGATGAAGCATTTCGAGCCGAGTGGATTCAGCCATGCAAGAAGAATTACATCAGGCCAAGCTCAACAACGTCCGGAACTGGTCAAACGTCCAGATCCTCGCAAGCATAATATCATTGGCACAAAGTGGATCTATCGCAACAAGCAAGATGAAATGGTCTTGTGGTGAGGAATAAGGCACGACTAGTAGCTCAAGGCTACACGAGGTTGAAGGAATTGATTTGATGAAACTTTTGCACCTGCCGCTAGACTTGAGTCTATTCAAGATATTACTCGCCTATGCTAACCATCACAATATCACCTTATATCAAATGGATGTGAAAAGTGCATTCCTCAATGGTAAGCTTGAGGAAGAAGTATATGTTGCTCAACCCCTGTGTTTTGAAGATCCAAAGAACTCGACAAAGTCTTCAGACTAAATAAGGCCCTCTATGGCCTCAAGCAAGCCCCCGGTGTGGTATGATACATTGAAGGAATTCTTTGAAGAATGGCTTCACACCCGGTTCACTCGATCCTACTCTCTTTACTAAATCTTATGATGGTGAACTTTTGTGTGCCAAATATATGTTGATGATATTATTTTTGGTCAGATCGACCAACGTTATAGTGATGAATTTGTTTATATGATGAGTGAAGAATATCAAATGTCTATGATGGAGAGTTGAAATTCTTCTTAGGTCTTCAAATTCGCCAACAACACAATGGCATATTCATATCTCAGAGAAATACCTCAAAGATGTCCCAAGAAATTCGCATGCAAGATTGCAAAGGTGTCAAAATTCCTATGCCCACAAATGGCCATCTATGCATCGATGAAAATGGTATTGACTTCGATCACAAGGTATACCGCCCATGATTGGTTCTTTATTGTACTTATGTGCATCTAGGCCAGATATAATGCTTAGTGTTTGCATGTGTGCCCGATTTCAAGCTACACCAAGGAATCACACCATAAGGCTGGAAGCATATTCTTCGATATCTAGCTCACACACCAACACTAGGATTATGGTACCCCAAGGGCTCTACTTTTGATCTCATTGATATTCTCGATTCTGACTATGCTGGTGATCGTGTGGACCGCAAGTCAACATCCGGTACTTGTCATTTCTCTGACGATCTTTTGGTTTGTTGGTCCTCAAGAAACAGAATCAGATCACCGTCCATCATGGAAGCTGAATACATTGCTGCCGCCTGGTTGTGCCTCAATTACTATGGATGAAGCAAACCTCAAGGACTACGCATCAACGTGAAGAATGTGCCTCTCATCGTGACAATGAGAGTGCCATCAAGATTGCTCACAACCCAGCTTCAGCACTCAAGACAAAGCACATTCAAATTCGCCATCATTTTCTTCGTGATCATGTGTTGAAGGGAGACATCTCCATCGAAAGCACGTGAAGATCAAGAACAGCTAGCGATATCTTCACTAAGCCCTTGGATGAGAAGAGATTTAGCAAGTTATGTGTGAGCTAAATATCTTAGAATCTTCGAATGTTCTTTGAAAAGGACACACATCCTAACACTTATGCAAAATTGATGACTTAGATGTGCAACACATGAAGAAACGCTTTTCTTCAATCAATGAAGAATAACACTCTAAGTGTGAAGAAATTAATGAAGAAATTGATTCGTAACCCCACGACAATTGTACGCTGTGCTGAAATCATCATTCTTATACGGTGGGTCACGCCACCACCAAAGTTGAAAATCTTCAATTTGAGTTTTCCTCGCTTTTGAAATTCTTCGCTTTTCAAATTCTTCAACTTTGCAAAATCTTCACTGCTTCCGCTATCTTTCATTGGCTATATATATATATATATATATATATGGGTTTATGTCCTCTACAACATTCACTTATGGCTATTTCTTCAAGTCGCTTTCGCTAAGTGAATGTGATCGACCTTCCCTCTATGCTATACTCAACCCAATCCATTCACAAATTCTTCATGTGCTCTACTTTGAAACTCGCTCAAAATCTTCACCGGTCCTTGATACCTGAAGAAATTGCAACGGAACTTTAAAACGAATCTTATCCAAACCTTCGCTTTTGCCGCCATTAAACTGCTCCGCATCCCACGATGCATTATTATATTCACCCACGATCAGACACGATCTCCACTACACAAGACGGGTGACACATGTCGTGAGAAGGAGAATGGTCAGGCATGTTCGCCCTAAATCTTCTAAGCATCCGCTTTTCACCGTGTCTATAAATACCTCTCTCCCTTCCTCACTCTTTACTCGCCGACCTCTCTCTCCGCCGAGCTCCTCAAACCCTAGCGCCGCCATTACTCCATCGCTCAGCCGTGAGGAAAGCTTCATCGCTTTGACTTCGTCGCCGACGATTGCTACGAATCGCGGAAATCTTCACTCCGCTCGCCGTAGCTGATTTCTCTCGCCAAGTTAGGGCGTGGAAGATCTGAACGACTTAACTTCCCAACTGTTCTTCTCGTCATCGTGTTCTTCACTTCGGTAAATTAAAAGTTACTTTTATTACTCGCTTTGATTCTCAAATCTTCTTCAAATTCTTCAAAGGTGTTTATTCTTCAAACTCACACATATGAACACCTCAAATCTCTTGATTCGCTTTCTAAGCAATGATTTTCTTCAAGATTCCTCAATTGTGTGGATCCTCGATCTATACAACTCGAACCTAAGACAAAGAACGCTTAGTGAAATTCTTCAAGGCTCATCCGTCAAAATCCTCAAAACTTGTTCTTTTGAAAACCTTCCGAGAACGAGATATGACCTCTCCAAATTCCTCGACCTATACTCTGCTCACAGTACAAATGTCCGCTGTGAATCCCTAGGTTCTCATCAACTTAACTCATTTGCTGCTGCTCCTCAAGAAAACTGCATACTTCTTCGTAAAACTCAATTGTTCAATTTCCTCAACTCAAGAAAATGGCGACGGTAAGAAGCCAGAAGGAGGAAAGAAACCCGAGGTTATGACTGCATTTGAAATCCCCGAGGAAATATATACGACTATTGCACACCGGATGAAGAAAGCAAAATCAACGCAAGGTGCGATTCGAAGATTGAACGGAGATGGGCACGGAATGGAAGGAATACAGATATGTAACTCCTAAGTACATGAAGAAATTCGCTTAAATCCTCCATGCCCAAGAGCCCTTTGGCACCGACCAAGTAGCTGATCCCACAAGCATCAAACGGGTGAGGACTTTCCGATGAATGGGCTAAACGCAAGCAAAATTGGCAAAGCAAGCAAAGGAGGCAAGAAGAAATTCAATGAGGATTCTCGCCGCTGCATCGCATACGAGGTCTCGGTCAAACCGAGGAAATCAATGCAAAAGAAGCTCGCTCAATAAGCCAAGTTTATCATCATCGCGCTCTCATGGCCAAGTTCCTCAAAGAGACCTTCCAAGCAATTTCTCACACTGCTGCTGCCCACCAAAGTCCTCAACAGCTCCGCTAAAACCTTCAGCCTCGCGTGCACTGCTACTTGTCAAAGGACCACTGGTTTTCAATTGCCTGTGCATCTCTCGCAAGTTCCTCACCTGCCCCATTTCTTCATCTCGCCCGCCAACTGAAGACCAAAGCAACAAATGGACGAGGTCCTCGCCTAGCCCAAGGAAGAAACAAGTTGTATTTCATGTACCATCCGACGATGAGGCATCCGATGAAGAACTCGAAGAAATCATCGAGACCGCCAAGTAAGGGCCGCTAGAGCCAAAGGTACATCTGCGCTACTACTATTGATCCAAGAAAGTCCTCGACTTTATTGATCTCTCGCACAATGATCCCAATACCCTCCTCCGATCTTCATCTCGACACTGTCAAAGTCATAGCCGACTCACTTCATCGCTGAAGAAAATGGAAGTTTGAGAAGGCAAGGGAAATAAAAAGGCTCAATACAGAAGGAGAAGTTCCTCAAGAAAACGCTTGTCAAGATGACACCCGAGGAGCTTCTCCAAGTTCAAACTGAAATTCAAGACCTCAGCAAAACTTCGATTCCTACTATGCTGATTGGCAAGGAGCCAAGACCAGATTCATCAACCCGACGAAGAAATTCACAAATGTTGCTGCCTAAAGCAGGCAACATGAATTCCTCAGTGCCGAAGCCTCCTCACCAGCTTCATCAAGAAAATGCTAGCACCACCGATGCGCATTCAGCCTCGCTGAAGAAAATGTTGATTCCAGGCTGATGATCCCATCCCAGCTGCGAAGAACTGCCAGGCACCCACTAGTGGTGCTCAAGAAATTGCTCAAGACAGGGAACTGCACGCTGTTCTCAAGAAATGCACCAAATTCCTCAGCTCCTCCAGCGCCAACTCCAATTCTTCCATCTCGCTCGATGTGAAGAAACCAAGGCTGCAACGAGCTGCTATGAAGAAAAGGAAAGCATCACCGCGCCGATTCTTCGCTGCGAAGAAAATGAAGCCAATGACCAGCTCATTCGAAAATCCAATTGATGTTGTTCCAATTTCCTCCATACCATCAAAGGAAGTTGTTCCTTTGGAGAAGACTATGAGATCCCAATCGGATCCGATGAAGAACATCAATCATCTGCTTCGTCAGAGAAAATTGATGAAGAAATTGAAGGAAGCAATCCTTCAACCCCAGCTTATTTCCTCATCGACTATGAAATTCCTCAAGCTGGTGCCGAGGAAATTGAAAATGAAGATGTGGATATTGGATGCACCACTCCAAAGATAAATGATGACTTTTGGGAAAGTCAAGATCCCAATACTCCTCTCTTCACCCCGCCCAACAAGTTCCTCACTCCCCGCACAAACAGTCCAAATGGACTCAAGAAAATCAACCCACCGGTTCTGCATGAAGAAATTCCAGCCACTAGTGCCGATGAAACTGCTGCACGCTAATCCTCGATCGCACTCGTTGAGGAACAAGAAATTCTCAGCCTCAAGAACCTGAACTTACGATTCCCGAGGTGGTGATGCAACTCATCGACACCCCTCTAAGCAAAAAGAATCCGCTCAACCAAGCAAAAGTTCAAGGCTGAAGATTTCTTTGCCGAGCACGTGTTCTTCACCGAATATAATCCTTATGATTCGCTCGATTAGGAAGAGGCGCTTCGACTGCCACCAAGCCAACTTCTATTCCTCGCTTTTCAACAAGGACAAAATCTTCGATCATGCTCATATTCCTCATGTGGATATGGAGTCGCCAGTGCTTTGAGCTAGTCCTCGTTGTTCTTCACGACGCAGACTTCTAAACTTCTGCACCGATATTTGTGATCGGAACGAAGAGCTAATTCTTCGCTTTATGCAACACCGCACATCACCGAGACGCCAAGATGTGAATTCATGGGTCTTAGATTGATGACCGAAAATACTCACTACAAGGCACCAAAGAATGAATTGCTTCGTGTCCTACCACCAGTCCTCCGCTTGATGGTGCACGCCGATTCACGATAAAAAGAACTTTCAAATCACTATATGCAAGTCGATGAAGCCTTTGAAGCCAAGGCAGGCCCCAAGAACCAAATTCCTCGCCAAGGAATTATTATATGTGCCTCGACAGTCTATCGGATTCGACGAAGACTATGAGTCCTATCAAAGGCCACGATCGAACGATGAAGAAGTCGCTGGCATCATGAAGAATATGCTTTTCAACATCATCCATGGCTCTGGCCAATTTCCATGATTTCTTCATGAGGACTCTTGCAACATAGCCATGTCACCTTTTGAGCTGAAGCCTTATGCACCTTTGGATTATGAGATTCATCAGTCAAGGTCTTCACTAATTACAAAGTCGATACTTTGAACCACCGCAGCTACCTGCCTCGATTGAAGTCCTCAAACGACATTTACCTCACCGATGACAAGGGCAAGGCCATCGCAGTGATGGATGAAGGCATTCGCCCATTGATGGACAGCCGCAAAGCAGATCCTACTCCACCAATGATGACTCGCCACACATGACTCAAGAAGAAATACCTCTACCAAGCAAAGTCCTCAAGCTATCGTGACCTGTGGTGATGACTCGATCGTGAGTTACTCCTCGCCTTCATCAAGGTTGATCGAATCATAAATGGGTCAAGCGCCGCTTGGTACTCTTCTTTACAACATGACCTCAACACACAATGCAAAGAAGAAAACCACTACTACCTTCATGAAACCTTCAAGCGCACTGGCTGTTCTTTCACATATCTACAATGAAGAAGAATCGACTTCAATGGGACTCAAGGAAGAATTTGACCGGTCTCGCACCTCCTTCAAGAAATTCAAGAAGGTCAAAGTTCCTTCCTTGGTGGCTAGCTCCTATTCTTCATCTCGCGACATCGATGAAAATGAAGATTTGGAAGACACCGCCGCTGGTCCTACTTCAACAACCGACCCCTAACAATGTTGGCGCCCGCCTTCAACTTGAAATTCTTCAAGAGCGTTAGTCCTCATTGTCGATCCTTTGGTCATTCGATGACAAAGGGGAGAAATTTGAGTTAGTCTTCAAGGGTCTAGTTTTGTCTATATACAGTATTTTATTGTTACAACTCTCGCTCTTCCAAACCTTTATTGGATCGAGTTGTAATCTTAAACCCGATGGTGCTTTTGATACTTTTGATGCATTATGCCTTCGCTTCTATGCTCCGATTATGTGAGTTATGCTCGATTTCTCGTGATGACATCAAGCACCATATTTCATCATGCATTTCAAATTCTTCATATTATATGTTAAATGCGGTATGAATTACAAGATATAGGGGAGATCTCCATGATTCAATTCTTCAAATGTGCATTGCCTCAAAAGCAATTTCCTCACTATGCACATCTTCGTGGGGAGTTCTTCTATATCTTGCAATCAAATTCTCATTATCAGTATTTACACTTCATATGTTTATCCTCGTTGAAAACTTAACCTATGTTGTCATCAATCACCAAAAGGGGAGATTGTAAGTGCATCTAGTGCCCTTAGTGATTTTGGTGTATTGAAGACTTATAGGTTAAGTAACTAATGCATTTGTGAGTGTACATGGTCTATAAGTCTATGAGGAGTTTGATATTTACAGAGAAAGTCGAATTTCTAAAATGAAGTTCTTCAAATCAAGACTTTGATATTCAAGACTTTCTCAAGACTTTGAAAGTGAAGAAATTGGTGTGACCTTGAAGACTTGGTATTCATTTGAGGAACATGAAGCGTGAAGACTTTTGTTTTCGTAGTTTCATTTTCTTTCTTGAGTCATAGGAAACACCTGCATCGTTAAAGGGGTCGAGGAAATACTAAGGAAAAATTTCCATGTGATGCTCAACTCAAAATCCTACACCTACCAATCCTTCGAGTGAAGCCTTTGAAATCTCATACAGCTTCACTAATTTCTTCAAGGATGAGACGGTTCTTCCGGTCGCCGAGGAATTTGTTCGATCGAGGAGTTAGGAATTCGCCATGGCATCTGCTTACACATGTGAGGAACATGATATTCCTGAGGAATTTGATATTCAAATTTCCGATCGCTGTTGCAGTTAGTCCCAAATATCTATCCACCTAACGCATATCATTGAAGGGCATTCATGTCTTATTGGGGCTGTTCAGGCTATAAATAGCACAAAACCACTAGGGTTGGCTGCCCGAGAACTTGACACTTGTCATTTGAGAGCAACCCATCCTCTCGAGGATCTTTGAGCGAAAAACATTCAAAATCCCCCAACAAACCCAAAGTGATTGAGCATCCTCAAGTTGATCCCATGGATCCGACGCTTGTTACCTTTTGAAGATCTGTGCTTCTTCCAGACGGTTAGGGCGCAAGGTCTAGAGCATCCAAGAGGAATTGTGGATCGCCGAGTGACCAAGTATGTGAAGGTTTGGAAGTCGCTCAAGACTTACCACGAGTGATTGGACGAGGTCTGCTGACCTTAGTTCAAGGAGAATACGGTGAGGATTCTGGTGTCCTCCCGAGCTGGCGTGCTCGCTGATCGGGTGTCCGGACTGTGTCCTCGAGTTTAAATACTCAAACCGCCCAACTGCACGCATAACCGAGACATCAGCTGGAACTGGTCTACCAAATCATTGTCTTCACCAACCTAATCGGGTTCTATTTCCTCAACCCTTTCATTTCTCATTATTGTGTTGAGCGTTTGTTCATATTCTGTTTGAAGACTTTGATCAAGACTTTCTCAATCTCGCTCAATTTCTTCAATTTGTTTGTCTTCATCTTGTGTTATCCTCGTGATTACGCTTCTCTCAGACTGTGATTGTCTTCATTTCATCATGATGACAATGCTTCTAACTGCTATGCTTACTTCGAGTACTTATTCCATCGTAAGTAGTTTTCGCTAAGGAATTTCACCAAAGCAAATTCCTCTGAAGAATTCATAAAAATCGCCTATTCACCCCCTCTAGTCGATATAACGACTTTCACTAATACATTCTTCTGACGCTTGAGCACGGTTCGAGACCTCGACTCAAAGATAAGAGATTAGTTCTTTTTCTTCACCACCCACATCCTAAGGGGTGGCAAAGAGTTCATCACTGCGAGCTCCATATGAGAAAGGTATAGAAGCTAATCCATTTCATTTCACATAAGAGGAGTTAGGGTAAGCATATGAATACAGAGAAATTCTTCGAGGACTTATATGAACATAATGATTAGAAGAATAATGCTCATATTCATAGCCCCTTGGCCTCTTCCCTCATGTAAAATGTAGTTGTTAGCACGATGATGTTCATATGAGGACTTTGATCCTTTGAGGAATTTGATCCACGGAGGAATTTGGTCCAGAGGAGGACTTTGATCCGGATTCTTGATTCTTCACAGTGATGTCATGAGGACATTCCACCAAGACTTTCAAGGCACCTTTTGGGAACCCAGATTTCTTCATAGGGGAACTGCTCTGCAGCTAGTGCCAACATATCTAGCAAATACTTCACCGTCTTATTTTTGAACAGTTTATAGTTGAGTCAAATGACTCATCAAGAATGAGAAGATTCACATGTAAAGCCGATAAATTAGATGGATCAACTCAGGTCCCTTTGCGCAGAACCCATGAGGTTTTGTGGTACCGCCAAAGCCCAATATGTAAAATCGCATTGAGTTTCCTCTCAAAGGCAATACCTCTTTCCTAGGGTTCCCATTATGATCTTCTTTTTAAGCAAACATAAAGAGTCCGATGCCCTTGAGGCTTTTGTACATGCCTCACATGTACAATTCCTTCAGCCCTCGTGATCACAAGGATACTAGCAATGTCCTCGGATGAGGAATTAGTGATAGCAAGGCAGGTGGAGAATTTGTAACATTAGAAGCATTTGAACATTCAGGTGAAGAATTAGCATATTCTCATGCATTTCAAACATGGAGGAACAAATTCTTCCTGAGTAGCGCTGATTTGTTGAGCAAGTAATGAATCGCGCCCTTCTAAAGATCTTCAGAATCTCAATTTTAGCTTCTCAAGATCTTACTTTCTTTGAAGAAATTCATAAGAAAGTTTCATGATCGATAAGAGAGTGTTCTGCTGATCTTGAAGGAGTCATACTTTGTATGAAGTCTCAAGACTTTCAGCCAAAGCTTTTGACCGATCCATTTCTTCACCCAACATATCATTGTTTTACTAAGCATGTTTTGAACCTTTTCGAAGCTCTTGTTGTTGTTGCAAGGGAAGCAAGTTTGACATAATCGGGTCCAAATTCATCACCGATTCATCATCACCGGATTCGGGGATAGATAGTATCTGGCTACCTTTTCACCATCTCGCCATAAGACATGGTGAGGAGGATGATGATTCGGTTCAAATGTCATTGACTTGACAGATTCCTTGAAGTCCTCAAACCAAGGATCATGACAGAGACGGTCCCAGTATAAGCTTCACGTGATCTAGATGCATGATGTTCCCGAACTGATTTTTAGATGTGTATATGACGCCCTTCACCGTGAGGTTGAGAAGAGGTACTTGCGAATGTCATCAGCTTCCGCCATCTTGCATAGATCGGTCGAATCAATCTCAAAGATTTGGTCCACAGCTTTCGTCGCTCATCGCCATGAGGCGCTTTCTTCATCATGGCCTTCCACTTGGGATACTGTGGATCACAAAGATAGGGCATGTCACTTTCTTCATACTCATGGGCCTATTATAACTAAAACTCATGTAGTGTTAAACCAAAATCACACGTAACAAGGGTGCGTTATATCGACTAGAGGGGGTGAATAGTTTATTTATGAATTCTTCATCGAGGAATTTGCTAGTGAGGAAATTCCTTAGCCAAGAACTACTTGCAGCTGAATAAGTACTCAAGTAAACGTAATAGAAGACACACATAGTCATCATGATGAAATGAAGATACACAGAGTACGTAGCGATCATTCACAGGATAACACAGTGATGAAGACAAACATGATCGAACAAATTGAACTGAGGAAATTGAGAAAGTCTTCAACAAAGTCTTCAAACTCGATATATGACAAGCACACAACACAATACCGAGGAAATGAAAGAGATGAGGAAATAGAACCAGGTTGGCTTGGTGAAGACAATGATTTGTAGACCAGTTCCAACTGCTGTCTCGAGCCAGTACATCCGGTTGGAGGGGCTAGGTATTTAAACCCCGAGGACACACAGCCTCAATCAGATTCTCCTTGAACTAAGGTCACACTGACCCTCGCCCCAATCACTCGTGGTAAGTCTTCGTGTGACTTTCGAACCTTCACAAACTCGTCACCAGCGGCATCCACAATTCCTCTTGATGCTTAGACCATGACGCCTAACCGTCCTGGAAGAAGCACAGCCTTCAAAGGTAACTAAGCATCGATCCACGCAGGATCATTCTTCTGCAGTGATGCTCAATCACTTTGGGTTTGTAGGTGTTTGGGTTCGGTTTTCTCACTTGATGATTTTTCTCAAAGTCCCCTGAGGATGGGATGCTCTCAAATGACAAGTGCCAGCCTCTCTGTGAGCAGCCAACCAGCTAGTGGTTGTAGGGGCGTGCTATTATAGCTAGGGAGCAGCCCGACATGATAAGACATAAATGCCCTTCAATGATATGACCATTAGGTGGATAAGATATTTTGGCCATCCTCAAGGCATTGGGGACCCACAAGGTCATGGCCAATTGGCTTCCCATGGTTCTCATGGGTGCTCACAAGGCAGCCTGCAGCTCAACCTCCTGCAGATCTACGGTCATCTTGGGAGGAGCTGCCCAGCTCTTCGCTAAGTGCTGTCAAGGCACCGGTGCCCCTCATTGTCGTGGCCCTCCTGGGTGGCTCGCGCCGCCGCCTCGGGCTGGCCACACCAAGTCGCTCTTGCTTAGATCGGCGCGCCCGCCTCTCTGCGCGCTGCAGTGGAGCTCCTGGTATGGGCGGGCACTTAGGGCGACCTAACCTTCGACTCCTGGAGGATCACCTGGGCCACCACCAGCCGGCTTGGAAGCAAGTGTTCCCAATGCTTTGCACGCCCATCATCTCGCAAAGGTAGAAGGTTACTAAGACCTCATCGACGGTGGCGCTCTGCCCTCAACGTGTTCTCCGTGGGAGGCCTTTGCCTCCTTCATGTGTCGCCGAGCAGGTCCGCCTAGCAAGCCCTTTCTCCGGGTCGGCGGGCGGTTCACAGCCAAGCCCGGGCAGTATCCATCTTCCCGTGACTTTCGACACCGAGGAGTCCTCGGATTAGGGGTCCCTGGACGGCCCGGATTATATCCTTTGGCCACTATTGGACTATGAAGATACACGACAAAGACTTCGGTCCCGTGTCCGGATGGGACTTTCCTTGGCGAGGGCAAGCTTGGCAATACGTAATATGTAGATCTCTCCCTTGTACCGGCCTCGTAACCCTAGCTTCCTCCTGTCTATAAACCGGAGGTTTTAGTCCGAGGACAACGACAATCATACCATATGATAGCTTCTAGGGTTTAGCCTCTACGATCTCGTGGTAGATCAACTCTTGTAATACTCATATAATCAAGATCAATCACAGTGAAGTAGGTATTACTCCATCGAGAGGGCCCAAACTGGTAAACATCGTCCCCGCCTCCTATTACCATCCGCCTAGACGCATGCGTCGACCCCTTACCCGAGATCCGCGGGTTTTGACACCGACATTGGTGCTTTCTGAGAGTTCCACTATGCCGCCACCATAAGGCTTGATGGCCTTTAATCATCGGCAACAATGCGATCCGGGTGAGGTTTTCTTCCCGACAGATCTTCGATTCGGGCGGCTTCATCGCCAGCCAATTTGCTTGGCCATCCGAGCAGATCGAAGCTACGCTGGCCATCGTGTCAGATTTGGAAACTTGAACTACATCTGCCGACATCCGCAGAGACTTGATCTTTGGCGGATTCGAGCCCATGTCAAAGCACTGCATCGCATCACGACGAGCATGATTTAGCTCGCCGCCGGAAAGTGTTCTGGAGATCACACCGCAACTACTCCGCCCTTAATCCGGAACAAATTGCGCTTATCGGAGACGGGTGGATAGACCGCCACGTAGGGCCGCACCACGCTGGGTGATAGAGCCGAATACTTAACTTCACTCTCCCACGAGAGCCGTAAGTTGTCAACCATCGGTTGGCCCCGCACATGGCTCGAGCCGCTATATCCTGTTTATCGAATCCGATCGGGCACCGATCATGGAGTTTACTCCGCCGGATATCTTTCAAAGACTCGTGGTCGGTGTCAAACCGCGGATCTCGGTAGGGGGTCCCTGAATCAAGCGCCTAGGCGGATGGTAACAAGAGACAAGGGACACGATGTTTACCTGTGTTCGGCCCTCTCGATGGAGGTAATACTTACCCCCGCTTGATTAATATTGATGATATGGGTAGTACAAGAGTAGATCTACCACGAGATCAAAGAGGCTAAACCCTAGAAGCTAGCCTATGGTATGATTGTTTTCCGTCCTATGACTAAAACCTTCGGTTTATATAGACACCGAATAGGGTTAGGGTTACACGTAGTCGGTTACAATGGTAGGAAATCTACATATCCAGACGCTAAGCTTGCCTTCCACGCCAAGGAAAGTCCCATCCCGGACACGTGACTAAGTCTTCAATCTTGTATCTTCATAGTCCAGAGTCCGCCAACGGTGATAGTTCGCTATCCGACACCCCCTAATCCAGACTCCCTCAGTAGAGTCCCTAAACCAGGCTTCAATGACGATGAGTCCGGTGTATATTGTCTTCGCATTGCAAGGCGGGTCCTCTTCCTAATACTTCATAGAAGATTTTGAACACAAGGATAGTGTCCGTTCTCGCAAAACAAGTTCCACATACCACCGTAGAGAGAATAATTTTGCACAGATTCATCGACGATTCACAAGCGTGATATCAATATGGGAATGCAGGCTGCCCCACGACTTTCCCCCGACCG
>JAHIAM010015237.1:0-14855 GCA_021605205.1 Aegilops longissima | reverse complement strand
TATACCTCTACCAGGACACGGAATCGGCGACGAGACGGGCCGACGGGCGACGAGATCGAGCTCAAGATCGCCGGAACTCGACCGAGACGAAGATCAAGCAGGACGCCGTCTGCACTTGGCGCCCGGCCTCAAGAAGACGCCGTGGTCGTGAGACGACGACGAGGAAGAAGGTAGACACGGCCGCTGGGTCGTGGTGGCCGGAGAGCGCCGGGCGACGCATTTGGCCACGCCTGGGATGCGCTGGAACGAAGCGGGCGGCGAATTTGGGGATCCGCTACCCGTGGCGGCGGCGTAGAGAGAGGGAAACCCTAGGGCTCGATTTGACGCGAGGGGATAAGAAGGGGTAGGAAGCGAGATCGTGTTTTGCTTCTCCGAGCTCGGGTCCCCATGGCGCCGCGAGAGGAGAGGGAAAGGTGAGACGCACCACGGTCGCCGCCAAAGGGCCGGCGCAAGCACGTATGGAATCAGCTGGGGTAGACGCTGAGCGGTGCGCGGCAGGGAGAAGGGAACGAGCGGGCTGGCGCGCTCTTCCCACTGGTCTGTGAGGCTGAGGAAGCCGGGCTGCTGGAGTGGCCGAGGCCTGTGTGGGAGGAGAGAATGGCTGCTATCACAGCCGTTGCCTTTTTCCTTTTTCTAGAATAAAAGGGAAGAGAAAAGAAGCACAGGAGAAATGAAAAGATTTAGAGTGAAAGGAAAATATCCACACACCGAATTCTCCTCTATTTAAATAAATTGAAATGGACATTTTTAAAGGTAGAAAAATAATGCAAGTTTGGAAATGCTTCAAACTTGTGCCATTTTTGAACCTGACCATAACAACTTTAAATGAGGAAATATTTGGCAGGGAGTTTTAGTGCAACAAGCAAGATTATTAGGGAGAAGATGAACATTAATTGAAGGAGGGAATTATATGGCATTTGAAAAAGAAAGGAGTAGAGGGAAAGGAGGAGATGGCAATGCAAGATGAGAATGAAGCATGCAACCACATGACATGCAAGAGAACACCACATCCACATGATAAGAAGGGAAAGCAAAATGACAATAGGCACAAATGCAATATGGCAAAAGGAGCAAAACAAGAAAAGAGAAAACCCCAACATAACCAAACCAAAGAGGCCAAGCATGACAAGAACCCACAAGAATTGGATGAGGTCAAATTGATATATTGCCCAAAAGGGAGGTTTACATCCTGTGGTGTTACAACACTCCACCACTACAAGAGGATCTCTGCCCCGAGATCTAGGACTCGAAAGAACTCCGGATATTCGAACGGAGGTGATCCTCACGCCCTGTGTAGCTTCTTTCGGAATGGTGTGACCACTTCACTTTCAGGAATTTGATTGACTTGTTGCAGTCTTGCGCCGTTTCTTCAAGAATAGCAACGGGTGCTCATTGATAAGAGAGATCTTCTTGAAGGTCAATCTCTTCAAGTTGATAGTGCTCAGAGCTTGAAGCACTTGCGTAAGCCGGTGACACGTGAAACACATCGCACATTTGCAAAGTTGGATGGAAGCTCGTTGATAGGCTAGATCGCCTTTTCCCAATGATCTTGAAAGGACCCACGATCTTGGGGCAAGCTTCCTTGACACCGGGCGACGAGTACCTTTCATTGAGAGACGCGAGGTAGACATGGTCTCCAATTTCAAAAGCCACATCACGGTGCTTATCATCATAATAGCTCTTCTGTCGATGATGCTGGCTTTGAGATTCTCACTAATGACCTTGCACATTTCTTCGCGTCCGGATCAAGTCATTGCCAAGAAGTTGGCGCTCAACTGCCTCTGCACTCAATTGAGAGGAGTAACGCACTTTCTCGCCATAGAGAATTTCAATGGGGCCTTGCCCAACTCGCTTGAAGTTGTTGTTGTAAGAGAACTCGCATATGGAAGACAATCTTCCCACTTCATACCGAAGGAAATGACACAAGCCCCGAGCATATCTTCAAGAATTTGATTTACTCGCCGACTTGGCCACTTGTTTGAGGATGGAAAGCTGTGCTGAAACGAATGTTGGTTCCCATGGCCTTCTCAAAAGACTCCCAAAACTTGGAGGTAAAGATGCTGCCACGGTTCAAGAGATCACTTGTGGAATGCCGCAAAGAGACAACTCGAGGGTGTATAGCTCGCCAACCGAGCTGCAGTGATGGATTCTTTGATAGGAAGAAAATGAGCCACTTTAGTAAGCTTGTCAATGACAACAAAGATAGCATCATTTCCACGCTTGGACTTTGGAAAGCCACCACGTAAGTCCATTTCAATATGATCAAACTTCCATTCAGAATAGCAAGAGGTTGAAGGAGACCAGCTGGTCTTTGGTGTTCTGCTTTCACTCTTCCGCAGACATCACACTCATTCACTAATTGAGCACTTCTCGCCTCATTCGAGTCCACCAATATGACTGCTTGAGGTCATGGTACATCTTCGATTTCCGTGATGAATGGATAGAAGCGAATTGTGAGCCTCGCTCATAATGACTTTTCTCGATCACCCTTAGGAACCATAATCCGTCCTCAAAGAATGAGAGTGTCTTTGTCATCAAACATGGAAGCACTTGTACTTGAAATGCCCTTGATACCTACCACGCTTCACCTTCTTCACCATGGTATCCGTAAGTTGAGCCTCACGAATCTGATCTTCCAAAGTAGGAGAGACTATGAGATTGGCAAGAAAGCCTTGAGGAACAACTTGAAGATTCAGCTTATGGAAAGATTCACGAGATCCGCCGAAAGGGCTTGAGGATTAGATCTTAAAGAAGCTTTCCGCTCAAAGCGCTCTCAAGAATGACATTGGCTTTGCCCGGAGTATACTCAATACTTGGGTTGTACTCTTGAATCATTTCACCCATCGAGTCGCCCTCGAGGTTGAGGTTAGGCTGAGTGAAGATGTACTTGAGACTCTTGTGATCGCGAAAATGTCCACTTTCCTTCCCAACAAGAGATGTCTCCAAGTAATCAAAGCATGGACAATCGCCGCCAACTCAAGATCGTGGAGGGTAGTTCTTCGCTCAAGGCTTCAATCAGTAGAGGTATAAGCCACAACTCTTCTCTTGCATTAACACAAAGACCGAGACCTTGAAGAGAAGCATCACGTAAAACTTCATAAGGCTTGGATTCATCAGAGGAGTCGTAACAGAGCTGTGACGAGTTTCTCTTTGAGAGTCTTGAAAGCAACGCCACACTGGGAGACCGTATACCACACCTGCTCGAGAAGGTTGGAAAGAGGCTTTGCAATCTTGGAGAAGTTCTCAACTAATCTTCGCAATAGCTTGCAAGACCAAGAAAGTCATGAGCTGCTTGACATTCCGAGGAGGTTCCCAATTCACAATTTATGGACACCTTCTCGATCAACAGCGATGCTCTTGGGTAGATGATATGACCAAGATAAAGCACTTCATCAAGCCGTAATTCACATTTGGAGAACTTCAGATAGAATTGGTACTCGAGCTTGTCTAGCACCAATCGCAATGTTTGGCATGATCTCTTCTTATTCTTGGAGAAGACCAAGATATCATCAAGATAGACCAAGACGAATTCATTGGTGTAGGGATTGAATATGAAGTTCATCATCCGAGAGAAAGTCGGAGGAGCATTGACGAGGCCGAAAGACATGACAAGATATTCATAAGAACCAAAGCTTGTTCAATGTCTGCCTTGGGAATATCTTGTTCACGTAATGCTAATCTGATGATACCCCATACGAAGGTCAAGCTTAGAGAACATCAGAGCACCTTTGAGTTGCTCGAAAAGCTCATTGATGTTGGGAAGTGGATACTTGTTCTTGATTGTCTTCTTATTCAATGGACGGTAATCGACACAAAGTCGGGTCTGAGCCATCCTTCTTCCGACAAAAAGAACACCACAACCTCCAAGGAGATGAACTGGTTCCATCAAACCCAGACGCTTCTTGTTCATCGAGCTGCTTCTTCAATTCCTCACTCATCAAGTCCAAGCTTGTATGGACGCTTGTAAACGGGTTCAAGGCTGTGCCTCAAGATCGATAACGAACTCAATCGCCGATGAGGAGGCATACCCGAAGCTCTTCCGAAAGACATCTTGGTACTCACAAACGATCGAATTGAGAGATGGCATTCAATTCGCCTCTTCTCATTGAGAGAAAACAACCCAATGGTTTCATCACGAGGCATAAATGATCACATCATTAGAAGAATGAGTCAATTGAATTTCCCGGCAGCACAATCAAGTCGAAGCTTTGTGCCGATAAAGCCACCCATTCCGAGAATAAGATCAATGTCCGAAGTCACCAAGAACCATTGGTTTAGAAAGAAATCTGTAATCGCCCATCTTGATAGAAACATCATGAACTATTGAGTTGGCTCTCATTGACTTTGCCGAGAAATAACACCCAAAGGTTTATCCAGTAAGACTAAGAAAAATCATTCTTGCAAAGAACGATCTCGACATGAAACAATGCGATGCACCAAAGATCAAATAAGACTTTTGCAGAATATCATTAATCGAGAGATTACCCATGATCACATCTCAAGAATCCTCTCGAGCTGCATTCATCATATTGACCTTGGCATACTTTTGGATTGTGCTTGACCACGTGATTGCTGGAAGATTTCACAGGAGGAGGAGGCGGAAGGCGCCTCCGTTGAAACACTTGTTCAAGATAGTGACCCTTCGCCGACACTTGTTGCAAGTGACCTCGAGAGCGGACGGTGGTAAGGAGCACTTGACCTTGGAGCTTGAGAATTAGACTTGTGTCTCGATAGCTTGGGTTGGGTGGTGGGAAGATCCACGCCCACCTGAGTTCTTCTCTGTAAGGCCGACGGAACGGAGGAGGGGGCAGATAAAACTTCGCGCTTGGCTGCCACTTGAGAGGACGAGGAGGACTGAATCTGCATCCCCGATTCTCTTCTTAGAAGCCTCTGATTTGAGCTGTGCCGCTTGCTTGAGTGCCATGTTGTAGAAATCATCATACTTATCTCGCTCAAACAAAGACAAGAGGTAATTGCGATCCTCTCTCGCACTCACCTCGAACCGATAGATCATCATTCCTTTCATCGTGTACATCTTGCTTAGCAAAACGAAGCGAAGCCTCGAACTGGATATTGTATTGATAGACGTATGGACTGCCCTCGCTTGAGATTGCGGAACCTCACGCTTGTTCTCCACAACACTCTTCGGAATGTGATGAGCTCGAAATCACGGCTGAACTCATCCTGTGTAATGACACGACCTCCTCCGAATCTTTTGTATTGTCGAACCACTCAAAGAGCTTGATCCTTGAGTTGAAACGATGCAAACTTGACAAAATCCTCGTGTCCGACATTGCTACAAATAAATGCTTGCAGATGTCCACTAACCAATCATCGCCGCCCAAGGCCTCAACACGTAAACCGAAAGACTTCGGCTGATTAGCGAGGAACTGATCGAGAGTAGCAAAGTGTGGCTGATTGTTGCTTTGACCTTGATTGCCTTGATTGCCTTGATTGCCTTGCCCTCGAGTACGCTTCTTGCAAGAGCTGCAAAATCATCTCGAGCATTGGCATTGGTGGCTGCCATAATAGCTTGCCACGCTTCGAGGCGGAGGTGGAGGTGAGAGGAGGGTTCGATCGATCCCCATCATTGCGATCCGGATTCGTACGCTACATGAGCCATCCTCAAGAGGGTGACATCCGTTAGTCCTTTGATAGACAAATGATAAGTAGAATCAACGGATAGAAATTGCAACATATAGTCATCACAATAAACATTCAACAAGAATGAACGAATGAATTCCAAAGTTAATCATCACACGTCCATTAAGGTGAGAAGCCACTTAGATAAAGATATGGAAACAACATCCGATCGAGAAACAATTCAATAACACAACTGAAAACAAAAGGTTGGCTGCTAAATGAGCCGAACAAACACATGATAGAGATTTCGGCAAAGTGTTCGTGGTGGGGCCTACACGACACGACGTGATAGCGGACGCCACGAATGACTAACAAGACGCCCCGAATCAGCATAGCCAAGGATTCTTTAAGACGCCTCACACCATCAGAATCGATCGTGAATGGGCGGACCACTAGACGCTGAACCCCAATCTCAAATCATACATCCGTCGGAAAGAATATCCCGTAAGCTACTAGAATTCCACCTATAAACTCCCTAAACTTTCTCGGTTATGCAACCGTGTTGGGATATAGGGACACAAAATATATCACCCAAACTAACAATACCTAGATCCACCAGTATCCATCCGTCAACACATAACCAAGAAACCTCGAAATCGTGGTACCGACCTTCAAAAAAAACATCCGCTGTACAAGTCATGGCACATTCTTCAGACCGCCACAAGATCGGGCTATCGTGGTTATCTCACCAACAACTGCACAAAAGAGATTTCATGTCGCAAAACTCGTATTCCAATCCAACGATAAAATTGTGACGACAACACCGGAGCTCCACCGGACACCGCCACAACCCCTAAATGTCGAGGCACCAAGAACAATGTTCTCGCCACAAAACCATCGAACGATTCCAAGATACCCACGTGATCCTAAAAATTTTTAGTGAAATTTGAGAAGAGAAGAGTCAAACTCTACGCCAGATACCTCACCAGAGCGATTTAGGGACCGGAAGTAAAAAGAATCCTACCTCCGATATATATAATCCTAAGACTCAAAACATTTTTCCATTCTAGACTCAACAACGCCAAGAACAATCTAGTAGGGGTCCTTAAGTCGGGAAGGCTCGATTACTAACTTAGATCGCCTCGATGCGGCTATATATCCCACGTGTCGAGGCACGACTTAGAGGCATAACCGCATTGAAAGCAATGTCGCAAGTGAGGTAATCTTCACACAACCCATGTAATAGTTAAGGGAAAGATACATAGTTGGCTTACAATCGCCACACCACACAAAGACATAATTAAACATACATCATTCGTAGTACACTCAAGGTCCGACTACGGAACCAAAATAAAGAAGATACCCCAACTGCTAACACAGGTCCCCTAATCGTCCAACCTGGGCACCACTATCGATCATCCTGAAACGACATATAGTAACGACCACGCTCTCGTCGAACTCCCACTTGAGCTCGGTGGAATCATCTCGCACCGCCTCATCGAACCTCGCAAACTGCTTGAAGTATCTGTGAGCCACGGGACTCAAAGAATCTCACACCATGTAGATCAAGACTATTTAAGCTAATAGGAAGGACATAGAAGTAAAGTGGAGCTGCAGCAAGCTTACTAGCATATATGGTGGCTACTTCGCAAAAGAGAGCGAGAAGAGAGGCAAAGCACGGTCGTGAAACTAGTATTGATCAAGAAGTGATCCCAACTACTTACGCCGACATAACTCCAACATCTGGTTCACTTCCTGACCGCCGAGAAGAGACCATCACGGTAACACACGCCGTTGATGTGTATTTTATTTGAGGTCAACTTTGGTTATCTACAACCGACATTAACAAATCCCATCTGCCTCTATAACCAAGGGCACGGTTTCAAAGATATTACCTCGCAGGGTGTCCCAACTTAGCCCATTATAAGCTCTCACGGTCAACTAAGGATTATTCCTTCTACCGGAAGACCCGATCAATCTCGAATCCTCGGACTACAAGACATTTCGACAAAGAATAAAACAAGACCAAAGCAAGACCACCCGACTGCGGCCGATAAATCCTCGAGTAGGAGCTGCACATATCTCGCTCTCGTGGCACACCGGATAAGCGAAGCGACAGAACCGACGAATCCATGTTGCCAAGGAATGGTCCCAAGACGGTGCTCTAGTTTGACCAACGCCAAGGAGCACCGCCCGGGTTTAAATAAGATGACCTCGGCTCGCAAAACCCGGGGAAAAGGCTTAGGTGGCAAATGGTAAAACCAATGTTGGGCCTTACCGAGGAGTCTTATTCAAAGCTTAACCGTCAAGGGGTCCCATAAATCACCCAACCGTAAGGAACGCAAAATCAAGGAACATAACACCGTATGACGGAAACTAGGGTGGCAAGAGGAACAAACACTGTGCATAAGGCCGAGCCTTCCACCCTCTACCAAGTATATAGATGTGTTAAAGCATAGCAGATATATATATGTATTGTGATATCCCCAACAATTAAACATGTTCCAATAAGGAACAACATCTCCATGTTCCAACAAGGAACAAACTTCAGCTTCACCCGCAACTAACAACGCTATAAGAGGGGCTGAGCTAAGCGGTAACATAGCCAATCAACGGTTTGCTAGGGAAAGATGGTTAGAGCCGACATGGCAATATGGGTGGCATGATATAGCAAGTGGTAGGCATCGCAGCATCGGCATAGCAAAAGAGCGAGCAACTAGCATAGCAAAGATAGAAGTGATTTCGAGGGTATGGTCATCTTGCTCGCAATGTTCTCAGAGTTGTCGAAAGCTCCGATCCTCTAAAAACGCTTCTCAACAGTGTTCGCTCACGCATTCGCCTCCCGGCCCTACCCAAAGCAACAACAAAACAAGGAACCACAATAAATCACAAGGCAATGCACAATCAATATGATGCAAGACATGTCATGATATGCAAGATGGGATATGCAATGCTTAGGTGCACTTCGAAGGTAAATGGAAAACCAGCATCATCTTGGCAAACCAAGCATGCCATCGAAAGATGAGATGATTTCTAGTAGAAATCGACATAGAGATCACCGAAACGGATGCACGGTTTGGATATGGTGGGCAAAAGAATGAATGGTGAGAAACCTACATAACAAAGATGAAGAAACAAAGCCATGCATGTGCACAAAACTACCTCATAGCACAAATCAACTAAATATGCACATGAAGGGCAACACATAACCATGATGCAATAAGACATGAACACAAACTTGCCCAAAAGCTGAAACTAATGCCACCATCGAGTTGGTGGGATTTTTCACCCCAAAACATATATAATATAGTTAGGGTTGAGAGAAAAATCAACACAAAAGCATTAAGTTAAAATCTGCCTAAAAAGGAAGTAGATGATAGGTAATTTCAGATTTGGGAATGTCCAGAAATGGACATGCCTAAAACGGAAAAGGACTCAAAGCTGAAAATGGAAACGTGGGAAAACAGGAAAAAATATATACAAGGAGGCGCTGAGGTCGACAAGAGGGCCCCACCGCTATAGAGACAGGGTGAAAATGGGTTCTAAAGGAGAAGACACAGCCCTGTGGGGATTCAACCCGGTCTCCCCGGTGAAAACCTCCCCTGCTACCACCGGGCGGAGCGCAAGGCGATCGATAGAGGAAGGGGCCTCGGCCTTATCTGCCGCTGCAGCAGCAGGAGGCGACTCGAGAAAAACGAAACCAAAACAAAGGGGAGGGCGCTACCGGGTTCGAACTCGTGTCGCCAAGTGGTAGAGCGCGGCAATGACCAGCTCGGGCTAGGGAAGGGAGTTCGACAAGATCCAGGACGCTAGCTACTTGACCACCTAACAGTGCCCGACTCGAGGCGTAACAACCAGCGACGACGCCGGGCGAGGACACGGCGGCATAGGGCTCCGCGCTCGGGACACGCACGACACGCACGTAGGGAACTCCACGAACAAGAAGGGCAAGCCCGAGCGTGGCTAGTGGCATCTACGCCGCGTGACACTACTCAACTCAAAACTGTGAACACGCCGAGCATGGCGAAGCGCGACGAAGACACGGGCCGACTCACTACTTACGGGAACTAGCGCCACCGAAGGAGCAGGAGGAAGGGGTTTATACTTCCTTACCAGGGACACGGAATCGGGCGACGGAGACGGGCCGACGGCGACGAGATCGAGCTCAAGATCGCCGAACTCGACCGAGACGAAGACCGGCAGGACGCCGCCAGCATTTGGCGCCCGCCCTCAAGATGACGCTGTGGTCGCACGACGCACGAGGAAGAAGGTAGACACGGGCCGCTGGTCGTGGTGGCCGGAGAGCGCGCTGGCGACGCAGGCCACGCCTCAGACGCGCCGAACGAAAGCGGGCGGCGAACTTGGGGATCCGCTACTCGTGGCGGCGGGCGAGGGAGAGGGGAAACCCTAGGGCTCGACGACGAGGGGGATAAGAAGGCGACGGGTCGAGGCTTCGCGTTGCTCTCCGAGCTCGGGTCCCCATGCGCGCCGCGAGAGGAGAGGAAAGGTGGGAGAAGCACCCAAGGTCGCCGCCAGCGGGCCGGCGCTGCCACGTATGAATCTGGGGTAGACGCGAAAGGTGCGCGAAGGCGGTGGAAGGAACGAGCGGGCCGCGCGCCTTCCCACTGGCCGTGAGGTCGAGGAAGCCGCCCGGGAGTGGCCGAGGCCCTGTGGGAGGAGTAGCTGGGCTGCAACCGCAGTGCTGCCCCTTTTCCCTTTTTTCCTTTTTCTAGAATAAAAGGGAAGAGAAAAAGAAGTACAGGGAGAAATGAAAAGATTTAGAGTGAAAGGAAAATATCCCCACACTCCTGGAATTCTCCTCTATTTAAATAAATTGAAATGGACATTTTTAAAGGTAGAAAAATAATGCAAGTTTGGAAATGCTTCAAACTTGTGCCATTTTTGAACCTGACCATAACAACTTTAAATGAGGAAATATTTCAGGTGGAGTTTTAGTGCAACAAGCAAGATTATTAGGGAGAAGATGAACATTAATTGAAGGAGGGAATTATATGGCATTTGAAAAAGAAAGGAGTAGAGGGAAAGGAGGAGATGGCAATGCAAGATGAGAATGAAGCATGCAACCACATGACATGCAAGAGAACACCACATCCACATGATAAGAAGGGAAAGCAAAATGACAATAGGCACAAATGCAATATGGCAAAAGGAGCAAAACAAGAAAAGAGAAAAACCCCAACATAACCAAACCAAAGAGGCCAAGCATGACAAGAACCCACAAGAATTGGATGAGGTCAAATTGATATATTGCCCAAAAAAGGAGGTTTACATCTGTGGTGTTACATTGAGACACCAAACACACATTAGGAATGATGGTAAAGAAATGGATGACGAAGGTTCAAATTGGTAGGCAACCATTCCACGCTTAAGTAAAATGGTGCATGGTTTCAAAGTAACAAGGAGATGATTGCCATGATTCCATAACGGGAGACCTTAGGAAAGGTGACTGAGAATTATTCCCTTAAGTGGCAAAAAAGAATTACTTTTGATACAAAGATCATTGAAACTCTTTATACCAGCCTAAGGCAATCACAAACGATCGTTTGGTGGAGTGCAAAGGAATGGCATACCCAGACTGGAATGGATGATGTGGACTACCTTGTTGAAGACAACGCAATGTATGATTTTTGCTTATCACCGGAAATGGATGGGACCCATGGTAAGTCCACTTTTGAAGATGATCCTGAACAACAACTGCCGAGGAGGGCAGCCCATGGAGGTTGGCACAATGGCGTGTAAGCTGGGAACAAATGCAATCATGGGAATGTTCCAACCATCATATCTGCCTGAGATTCAGATCCGTTAGAACAGGATACTTCGTGACTCACATGTCTGAAAGAAAAGTTGCAACTCAAATCGACGAGATGACATTGCGAGATTCTCTGGGAATGAACCAAGGTAGCAAGCTCCAAAACATGAGCTGGTTCTCGCTAAACACATGTGAACACGCTTGTCCCGTAAAAGCATGACCACATGGTAGTCTTACAACAAAAACACTACCGAAGTTCGTGGGGAACCATCATCGAGGATATCAAAGTTTTTACACAAGTCCATGGATTAGATCCCAAGCATAGACTTCTTTTCCTTGAACAAGTCAATCAGCTGGCTTGGTATGCTAGGAATACATATAGAATGAAGGTTGCAAGTCTCCAGACTATGTATTACTTCGCACATATGCATGATCGACTTGGGATGATTCCAAAGGAAACAAAACAAACCTTTCTCAAATTCATGGCTACAACTTGCACCTAATGCACGTGAATTAGAGGAAGTCACCTCTTCCATCCAAGCATAAGCTTCATGAACGGAACACTAAGGCATTGCTTACAAAGTTTCCAACACTAGGTTGATGTTCAACATGACTCATGGGGGAGACAAAATGCTACTGATGGGCTCAACAGCAACTCATCGGAATTTCCATATCACTGGACTTCCACCATCATGTGAACACGGTGATAGCATTGGTCAGACCAAAAGATATAATGGTGTATGCCCGAGGGATCAACCATGAGTAAGACAACATTATGAATATCATTTGTTCTGACTTGACTTGACGACAGCCCATACTCAAGTCAAAATTTTGGCAAGACAACAGATCCAACAACTGATCACAGGACCAATCGATGAAGAGATCATCTTCTTCAACACACACTACACAAGAATATCCCTTGGAACGAATCTAAGTAAGCAAGCTTTTATCTTCCATCCTCTCCAAGTTGTTGTCTAGCCTAACCAACTAGCTCTGTGGATATCCAACACAGATTCTTGGAGAAAGGGTGGTTCACAAGAAACTAATCTCTGATCACAGAAGCTCAACATAACAATCAGAAACAACCCGTAACACTTCCAAGAAGATATTTGGAAAGTCACGAACCACCTGTATGTTACTAAGCTCGAGAACAATCTTGCTTTTCATAAGAAGACGATATGATCAAAAGAGTGAGGGATTGACACAATCCTAACTCATTGATCAAGAGTGCACCGTAAATAAGGACTAGGTGGCATGATCAACCTTAGGATGATGATTTAGCAACCAACACGCTAAGAATGAGAATATTGTCCATTTACTACCAAGCAACGAGTTGTTAGGAGTATTGATTTCACACATCACAATTCACTTGTCGGCATTCCGTTACAACAACACGAGGACCGAGGAATGAATGATGATGGTGAGAAGTATCACGCATCAAGAATTCCTAAGAGGTTGTGCAATTCCATGACATTCTTGACATAAGATGGCACATACTCGGTAGAAATGTAATCAAAAGCTGGATTGGCGCTTGATCCATGCTGAATACAATCGCTTTGACCCAAATTCTAGATATGGATGAGGCTCGAGTTTGTTTCTCCTAGTCATTCCGTAATAGAATGGCTCGACGGACCACAAGGATAATAGGCATCGATCAACACGATCGCACACATACCCTTGACTATCAATTGATAGATGGGGGTCGTAATATAAACTAAAGAGGAACAACATCGAGGAACATATAACTTTTCGAGTTGTGGAGGCATGGATTAGTATATCGAGCAAAGCTCAACATTTCTCCCGGATAACCTCATGCAGAGAGGTAGAATTGGCAGATTCACAATTATGAATGGAGAACTCCTCAAGAGTACTGACAGATCCTTGGTCCATGAGGAACTTCGCCATAAGCGGTTCATAGTATTTGGGAGAAGGAAATACCATGGACTCGAGGACTATCACAAAGTTACTAATAACCTAAGGGAGCTAGCAATTACTAACAACATGAAGTAGGATGAATCTCGTTCAAGAACCTGTGAATAGAATGCCTACTAACTAATAACATCACGGGTGCTTCCAAGAATAATGGCCGTAATCATCACATCGGGAATACAAAAGCATTGCTAAATTGCTAGGTGACTTCCTAAACACCTAGGGTCAATAATAATAGTTCTAATATATATGTCGAGGCAACAGAGTACCTCGACCGATCGGTTAGTATGCTTATTCACCAAAAAGGACATCGAATGGAAAGAATGATTTGCAAATGCATCGACTATTTAGAGACTGGATGACCTTGACAAAGATAACGGGCTGTAAATGCTCAAAATGATTTGAGACATCTCGCAAAAAATGGTGGCATAACCACTCAACATCACAATATCAAGGTTCCGAGATCAATAAGCTAATATATAGAAATAGTAGGAACTGAACCGGGATTAAAACCAACAATCTTAAAGGTCTATGGATTAGTAACACGTCATCCCGATAGATAGATGAGAAGCCTAGTTCTTAAACCCCAGAGAAGAGAAGAGGTTGACTCAGATCAGAAGGCCATGAGGTATAAGGAGTAAAAAGAGCCTTATGTTCCCTTCCACAATCAATTCCCTTACATAACTAAAGCATTTCTAGACACAACTTCACCGTTTGGCTTTTGGTAATCTCTATGTGCAATCAGCTCGATACCAACGCTGTCGACCCCGATTCCAAGTCACATCGATCTAGTCGGTAACACCTCATATCACTTTTGCGGCCTCACGCACGGTATTCCCACCCGGTGTCGCCTTACCTATGGTCGGGACCGCTTACGCCTTTTGGCTCACGATATGATATTGTCGCTAGCATCCATATGACAAAGAACCCGGCCGACATGGCTAGTCGTGGAACCCAAAGCGCACTAACCCATGGGGACAGTGCATACATGAATCACATCGAGCATGTCGGTCATCAACGGTGAATCACTGGCATCAGCATCGGCTAACAGGACTCCGCAGATCGGCTGTCAGAAAGGG
Organism: Aegilops longissima; assembly: GCA_021605205.1. Lineage (NCBI taxonomy): Eukaryota > Viridiplantae > Streptophyta > Magnoliopsida > Poales > Poaceae > Aegilops > Aegilops longissima. The sequence goes on along the minus strand of JAHIAM010015237.1, from coordinate 494 downwards.
TTAGGCAGATCTGGATGTCATCAAGGTGACATTTCCGCAAGGGATGTATACAGAATGAAGTGAACACATGTGCCTACCAAGTGTCCAAAGCAGAGTGTTGGGCTAGCAGACTCCGTGAACTGGGTCAGTAGCGGACTACTATCGCCGTAAGCACTAGACTACATTTCCCATAAGAGAGGCTGCCAAGGATAAACAACTAGATTGTCGGATCCCACACATACCAAGCATTTCAAACATACACACAATATGCTCAATATGTAAATACAACATGGCATCACAACACAACACTCACGACTCAAATTATTTATTCATTAGGGCCGAGGAGTTTAGATATTACAAACATGGGTCTCATGACCCAACAATCGTGAGCATACAAGTCAAAGCACAAGCGAAGCTTAACATGTCCGAGTACGTACATCTACAAATGAAAAGGCCGAGAAGCTCGACTATCTACCGATCCCGCCGAGGGCACAAGATCGGTGAGGCAAAAACCA
>JAHIAM010015236.1:0-11693 GCA_021605205.1 Aegilops longissima | reverse complement strand
CCAGACCCGGTATGTGGCTCGGCTGGGGCTTCGAATGAGTTTCGACTTCGACTTTTGATCTTAGGCTTAGGTGAGTGGTTTGGATAGTGGCCCAGCTAGCACCCCTTCATCATTTTAGATAGGAGTAGCGGCATATGTTGCTAAGATGATGGATTCAGATACATTATTGTAATACTTTGTAAGGTCCTTAGAATAATCAATAAAGTGACCGTATCGTTTTCAGGATCAGAGGCCGGGTCATCCTTCTTTTCTAAAAGTCAAACGGAATGTCTGTGTTGCGGCGCCGTTGCCGTCCGCGGAAGCCTTGACGTACACTCTACCCAGGTACGGAGGCACGCTCACATGGCCCATGACGAGGGGGTGAGCCTCAGAAGGAAGGGCATCCAGGTGTGCCGAATGACGACAACACCTTCGTTAACGGTATTAGAGCCAACAGATGGCGTGAGATCTGATATGTGATTGATTGTTGGACAAGCACGGCATATGACTGAGGATGGCAATGATGAGGCCTGACGAGGGTGGTCTTGGGCGAGATATTTTACATATTATGAAACAAACAAATAAAAAAAGTACCGAGCTAATAAACGGCTGAGATAATTCAATATTACTGGGTCACAGCGGTATCATGATGTACAGTAAAAATTCACTTTCTAAGTTTCATGTTCGAACTCGATTGAAGGGCATTTCCTACTCGACACTTCAGGCGCCCTTGCTTGTAGCTTTCTAACCAGCGACCTCCTGGTCCTTTTTGAGCTGCGCGAACAAACCCACCATCCTCAGCTGATGTGCTCAATTGCACTATATTCTTTCTTTTCTTCTTTCTTCTATTTCCTTTTTTTCTTTGTTCTTGTTCCTTTTTTCCTTTTTTATTGGAAAGCTTCTATTCGATTTTTAATTCTTTTTCTTCTTCATTTTGCTAATTGAAATGAACATTTTGCAAAATCAATGAATTTTTTCAAAATTGATGAACTTTTCTAAAATCTGTGAACTTGTTTTCAAATCGATGAGCTTTTTCAAAAACAAATGAACTATTTCCAAAATTATTAAACTTTTGTCAAATTCGATGAACTTTTTTTAAGAGAAAATACTTTTTCAAATTTGATGAACTTTTTCTTCAAACTCATTAAGGATTTTGCATTTCTCTTTTTGCGATTTTTGAAGGTTTTTTGAATGCCATCGAGCAAACTAGAAAGATTTCAAGATATAGATGGGCCATTGCACCACGCTGGCGTGGGCGCCAGGGAGTTTCCTGGCTCTAAAGCGCAGAGTAGGAGCTCCTGATCGAAGCTGGGAACCAAGAATGATTGAACTAGGGACTTTTTGGATGCGACCCACTTAGGCGGGGTAAGGCACCCATTAGGAGCTCCTAGACTTCCTTACGAAGGTGCAACGGAGATGTAGCATTTCGCTGTTAGTAGAACCTAGGGCTCTACAACTCTGCATATACCATGGGCTAAATAGCTGACAACCCAGAAATAGTGTTTTTATGTCGAAGCCCGTGAACTGAGGGAGATTATAATTATTTTGAGCTAACTAACGAGATTATTTTTTGAGAAACAAGTCGAGAGGGGCTGAGAGTTCATGCATTGCTTTATAGAAGTAGAGAATTTCCATGTTAATCAGGGATTGCCGACAAAAATCCGATACAAAGGGTAGGAAGCCCCACGTCCATGAGTGATGGAAACTAAAGACGAAAGGCGCACCAGCAACATGCCCAACACACCAGAGGAAGCCATGTGAAGGATCCCTGTCGTGTTGAGACCTTGAACCCTGACGAGTAAAACCATACCTACCACCCAAATGCAGATGTACCTCAACGACTACTGAAGGGGAACGGAAGACACCCTGCATGAGAACACTGCACCACATGCACTGCCAATGTCAAAGAGCTAGAGAAACCACCACGACTATGGGAGAAGCAAAAGTGGGCCTACCCAACTTTGATCCAGATGGAAGTGCACTTCCAAGACCACACACTGTCTTCAACGATCAAGCAACCCAACCCCACTACATGAGGCGCCGCCCTGACATCCACTCGTTTGTAGAGACCACTATTGGCCTACATGCATGGCTTCAGTGGCATGGTCATTAAAAGTGGTTTCTTCTCTACTCCTCGCATCGCTTAAGAGAATCTATAATGGACTAAGTTGGCCCCTATACATCTGTATCTGCATTCAGATAGTGTTTGCACATATCCGCTTTGAGCCCCTATTTTGTTCGTGCATGCAGTTGTCCAACAAATTATTGGGAAACTTGCATATAATTGATGGGATGATTCGTGGTCCCACCAGAGAGAGGAAAGAAAGAATAAATAAAGAGAAAAGTGGTCTGGTGGGCCAATTGGAATGTGCCAGACTGCTCCAACACGCTGGGATACCTCATATCCTCCCCATATATGAGCTGAGTTTGAGAGTTTGCGGACAATCCAGTCATATGGGGACAAACTGGGGTTTCAGTTGTAGCCTTTTTCTTCTCTCTTCGCTCGAGTGCTATCCAGGCTGACCGTCCAGACATATAGGGAAGAAGTGGAAGTCCCGTCAGAGATGATCTAACCTGAGTTTCACTACTAGGGAAAACCTTATACACAACATCTTAGCAGTAGCGCTGGACAAAATCATGCGCTACTGCTACTTAGTAGCAGCGCGTGTTATTAAACTGCGCTACTGCTATAACTTTATCAATATCGCATACTAGCAAAAAGCGCTGCTGCTATGCTTGAACTGGGAAAAAGTCCAAAATAAACCCTGAACTCGTAGCCGTTAGCTAAATCGAACCCTGAATTTCAAATCCCGGAAATCAGCACACCCAACTCACTAATCCCGGTCCAAAATAAACCCTGAGCTCATTTTAGGCTAAAAACGGTGACATGGCAGTAGTCAACCGGGATTGTTGACCTGACTTGTGGGCCAGCCAGTGAAAGTGTTGACTGGTGGTGTGGTCGTGTTTGTTTTATAAGGATTGGGGAATTTGGGCAGCGAGGTGCTAGGGTTAGCGGCGGCAGGGGCGACGAGGCACAGAGCACGGCGGCGGCACGGCGACGGGGAGTAGAGCACGGCGGCGGCAGGGACAAGAGCGCCGCGATGTCATGGAGTTCAGGGGCTTCTTCCGCTCCCGGATTCCGCCGCGCCAGTGGAAGGAGGGAGACGGACTCGAGGTCTCCTGTAGCTTACAGGGAGAGCCCAATGGCGTACGAGCCGCCGAAGATGTGCCATTGCAACAGCGCCAAGGCGCCAAGATGGATCTCGTGGAGCCGCCAAAACCCCGGCAGGAGGTACTACGCTGTGTGGATGCAATGGTGAGCCCCATTTTCGTGTTTCTGCTCTTTTCTTGCTCTTAGTTTGTGATTGATTTCATTTTCTGTTGAATAGCATGGTGGATGTGGCTATGTGGAATGGCATGATGATCCTTTGCCCACGCTTTTTAGCAACTTGATTGGAGATTTAAGAGACGAGGTGTGGAGGCTAAAGGGTCGTAGATCGTGGTGAGGCTGAAGATGGAATTCCAAATGTGCCTGTGCGGTCATGAAGCAGCATTACAGAATGTGGTTATGTCTCTGCAGGTTCAGTTAAAGGAGAAGAATGCAGAACTAGAAGCAATGAAAGGCAAATATATGAATGTGGTGATGGTTTTCATTGTCTTTGTGGTAGGTGTTTTCCTAGGGAAAGTGCTAGTGTTCGAATGTGAGGTTAGCAGTTGGTGTGAGTTCTTTTGGTAGGAAAAAGTGCAAGTGCAATGAACATGTATGCAATGGTTTGTAATGCTATTATTTGTGATCGGGAGTGGTTTGTTATCAATGAGACTATGATCTGGCAGTTAATAAAATTCTCAGTTTTAATGGAAGTTGCAGTACCTATTTTGTATCAATTCTATGGAAATGAGCAAGTTGATGTATGAGAACTCTGCTGTGAATATTGCTTGCATTTTGACAGCATTTCTGCTGGCATTTGCATAGCAAAATGAAAATGAAACTAGCAGAATGAGAACTCGCTATGAACATTGCTTGCATTTTGACAGCATTTCTGCTGGCATTTGCGAATGTGCATATATATAGCAAAATGACAGTAATTGATTTGTAAGAAACAAAATGCAAACACAGTGCACATAAAGCAAACATTGCTTGAAATTTGACTGCATTTCAGTTGATAGCATCTCAGTTTACAACATCCCAGTTCACCAAAAGGACATACTTCATTAGAGGATCACCAAAAGCACATAGTTCAGTACATGATAACCAAAAGGACATAGTCCAGTACATGAGCAACACAAATATGTAACTAGTTGCCACTTGCAGTGAAGTATTGGTAGCTGGGCAGTGAAGATGCAGGAGCCCTCTTTCTTCTTTTATTTGCAGTAGATGGTCCAGCTTGTGCATTTGCTGATGACTTCCTGGGAGGTTTAAACCTTGAAGCTGCAGTACTTGGCACAGTTCCAAATGATCTTGGGGCAGTTCCTGTTGCAGGTTGTGCAGTAGCTGCCATAGATGGAGATGATCTTGGAGTAGACATTGTTGCTGGTTGAGAAGGTTGTGAAGATGGACCAGCCTAGTAAAATTCAAAAGAAGTTAGTAAAATTCAAGAGAAAATAGTAAACCTCATGTAAATCAATGAAATTTACCTTTGTTGTGTCCCTTTTTTTGCTAGTCTTCTTAAGATGGGCATTCTTCTTCTTGCCTCTCTCGGATTTTGCTTGCAACCTTTCTTGTTATGTCCAGAGTCCCACACATTGAGCAAATAATTACATGCCATGCTTGGTCATTTTTTTGCTAGGCTTAGGTTTCTCTGTTTCTTCCCTCCTCCTATCATTATTCTTAGGCCTGCCTGGCATGTTGTCTGGTATGGTTGCATATGCTGGGGCTTGAGGCCTAGGTTTGTCAGAAACTGGCCACATTTCTTCACCTTGTACAGGTTCCAAACAGTGTTCATAAATTTTGTTGAATACTTCAACAAAATAACAGGGAGCAATGAAATCTTCCACTTTTTTGCCACATTTGAAGATAGCTGTGCATGCATGGGAACAAGGAAGACCTGCCAGCTGGAAATAGCCACATGAGCATGTCCAATTGTCAAGACTCACTGTGTACTGCCTTTTTCTCCCAGTGAGAAGTTTGACTTCAAATCCATCTTTGCCATTCCAAAGTACCTCCATGAACTGTGTCCTTGCTATGCTATTCTTCAACTTCTTAAAAGCACTGGGGCATATTTTTCCATGAAACTTCTGACCTTTGGCCCTTTGTTCCTGAATTCTAACAAGTATTTGTTTCCTAATTTTTTCTTGCATTGAAATTATTGGATAAAACCTTGCTTCAACAATTGCATGATTAAAAGATTCACAAAGATTATTGTCAACTGATTCACAGTTGGAACCCACTGGAAAAAATGCCCTTGCCCAATGTACTGGCTCTGTTCTCATCATATCTTTTGCACCATCTGGTGTTTCTTGGGCTAGCTTTGCTTTGTAGTAGTTGAAGTCTTGCTTGTTTGCTGCTTTGGCAACTGCCCAGAACTTCTTCTGCCACTCATGTGCCCTATGCTTCTTTCTCCAGTTGGCATAGATATGCCTAGCACACATTCTGTGCTCTGCATTTGGCAGATAGTCCTGCATAGCATTAATCAGTCCCTTCTGCTGATCTGAAATGAACACCCATCCAGCTCCATTGTTATTAATGTCAAGATCTTTAATAAGCAAGCCAATAAACCACTTCCAGCTTTCATTTGTTTCCTTCTCAACAACAGCCCATGCAAGTGGATACATTTGATTGTTGGCATCTCTACCAACAGACACAACAGCTCTCCTTTCACAGCCCTTTGAAAAAACATCCATCTAATCCTATTACTTTCCTGCAGCCAGCCTTGAACCCTAACTTCAGTGCATTAAAGCACACATAAAAGCTTTGAAATATGTTTTCTTCCATGTTTGTAGGATCCAAACAAACTGCAACAGTGCTTCCTGGATTACTTCTGAGCAGCTCCAATTGGTAATCAAAAACCCTAGTGTACTCATTCTTCATTCCAGCTCTTAATTTGTCCATGACTAGCTTCTTTGCATGCTTGCACTTAGAAGTTGATACATCAGCAAACATATCCTGAGAACTGTTGCTTTGATGCTCTCAATCTTCCACATTGGATTAGCTAAAATGAAGTGCTCATATCTCGAGCAATAACCTTTGCTGTCACAAGCCTGTTCTCTCTATTTTGTGCACATTCATGCTCATCATTAAAAGTAATAATCTGAAACCTGCTGGTTCTTGAGGTTTTAGCTCCATAAATCAACCAAGGGCACCTGTGCCATCCACACTTAGCTCGACTCTATCTGCCTCGATTTCATGAACACAATGCTCCTCTTGGTAACAATTCCATATCTCTTCAATGCCTTCACAAGCTGATTCTTGCTTCGAACACCATTGTTAATGAGAAGTGTGGAATATCTGTGTCATTGTTGTATCTGGGATACTTGCTCTTCCTCCTAACCATTTGCCCATCGTAATCTTCATCATAAGAATAATCCTCATCGATGAATCATAGCCCCACTCCTTCTCCTCTCCCTCTATCTGTTCTTCCATATTGGCAATTAGTTCAATGGGAACAGTTGATGAATCTCCGCAAGCCAACTCTTTGTATCTCTCATCTTCTTCTTGAATTTTCTAGCATGCCTCCTAAGCTCCACAACTTCAGAATTTTCTCCACTATCCTCACTATGGGGCATGTACTCAGTATCTTCATCAGAATCACTGTCTGAAACTGCAATATTCACTTGCTCTCCTGCAATATTCACTTGCTCTCCTGCAATATTCACTTGCTCTCCTGCAATATTCACTTGCTCTGCTGTTGTACTGTTCTGAACATTGACTTGCTCTGCTCTTGTACTTAACTGAACTGGCACTTCATCTGGATTGCACACTTGAGAAATGACAAATTGGGAATCTGGCACTTGAACAACATCAGTAGCTTCTAAACTTCTTGTAGACCTGGGCTGCTTAACTGGACTGCTAACAAGTTGAGTGAGCACACCACGCAAGTGGCTCGCACTAATGACAATATCAGGTTCTTCAAATTCATCATCACTTACATCCATTATCTCATTCTCATAATCACTGCCACTCTGTTGTACTCACTGTCCTGCTCCCCATGATATTCAACATAAATATCTGCTACATCTCCAACACAAATATAGTCTGCCATATTCATACAACCACCGCATCAAACAAAAACACCGACCCTCAGCTAGTTCCTTCCTGTGATACGAAAATACAGCTTCATCGATTCCTTCAAATCAACATGGTCTTTCAAATGCCCTCTAACTTCTTGCAATGACAACTTGTCCCTCTCGATATGTGACATCTCTTCATCGCCCCCCACATAATCCAGAACAGGACCATTGTGGATGAACTGCCCTCCAATATGAAATCTGACGTTCAAAATCTCGATCGGATCCATGATTTAACTGAAACAAACATGAGAATATCACTACATTGTCCTAATCCGAGCATTTGGAATAACAAAAACGCAAAAATAAAATCATCCCAAAACCTAACTTTACAGTTGACAAAAGCCCCAATTTTTCGCCCACAAACCCTAACACTAACAGGCGAGAGAGCCTAAATTGCAGCGACCGGAGGAGGAGTACATCAAGATATTACCTTCAACGCCGCTCGTCGTCCTGCCGTCACGATCGCCGCTGCTCCGCCGATCACCCCCTCGCCATTGCCGCGCCGAGCGGGGAATGCCAGAGACGCCACAGTTGAGGGGATGGACTGCCTCCGTGGGCTGCCTCTCCACTAATAACAGAGGAGGCGCTATGGGCCGTTGGGCCGCCCAAGTTCGACGCGCCTAACGTGCCCCAACAGCCAGCAATCCCAGTTTCTCTGCCATGTCATCAATCCCTGTTTGGGAAAGAGCTCAGGGTTCATTTTGGACCGGATTAGTGAGTTGGGTGTGCTGATTTCGGATTTGAAATTCAGGGTTCGATTTAGCTAACGGCTACGAGTTCAGGGTTTATTTTGGACTTTTTCCCTTGAACTGGGCGCACATGGCTAGCCTAACTTAGCAGTACCGATCTCGCCAGCGCTACTGCTATTCTCCTTAGCTGTAGTACTTTTCTCGATAAACAAAAGATAGTACACTAGAAATTATAAGAACTTCATGGAACAGTAGTTATCTATTTTATGCTTATTGCATTAAAGATTGAATATCTTCATCCGTATATATGTACGTTTTTTTTTGTTTCTTAATTTTTCCAATAGGACCCGGAACCGGTTTTCGCAATATCTCGGCAATTCCGTGTTGTTTTCTCCTGAAATTTTTGAAATATAAATATATACAGCTTAAGCGAACATCTACAAAAGTTGCTTGTAGTTACAGTGGTCAACCCACCTATTTATGTATCGAAGGTCACGAGTTCAACTCACTGCTGCCACACAGAGACCATTTTATTTATAATAATAGTTGAATAACACCAAAACTTTATTTCGCGAAACACAGACTTGATCCTGCGACACGACTTTGGCAGGCGACACAACTTACCATTGAGACAAGTAGTTTATTTTAATAAAGTGTGTGTACGAAGATTGCTTCATATAGAATATGTCCTTTAAATTAAAAAGATTCGGGTGATAAGTAAGTTTTGCACGTACCACTGAAATTTCCGGTTTTCCATTCACGACCACTGGCGGTTCCATTATGGGGTAGCTCATGATCTTCATATCGATCTATTATCCACCTCTGTATCTATTCTTTCTTAGCTAAACAGGTGGAAGATCTATCAAATTTGGATCATTCTTCTAGTCAAGTAATTTGGTTTTTACCCAACTGTATGGTGGAAGTTTTTACCTGGCTGCCCTGAAATGTTTCCCGGGGAACTGCTTCCAGTATTGATGGAACAGTTTCTCGATGTGTGGTCTGTTACCGGAATTTCGCTCCGAGAAAAAAGAACATTTATATGACTATCCGTGGTGCAGGCAAGGAAGAGGCACATGAGAACACATAAGGAATGAGAAGGTTAAGAACTCACTTACTTGTGAGCCATAGTGCATAATGAGTTTATATGTACTAATCAGTTACGAACCTTCTCTGTACGAACCTTCTCTGCATCTTTAGTTTTCTCCCAGTTGCAAGTATTCCTGGCTATCTTGATTACTTTGATATATGCATAAACGAGATATAAGACCATTCCAGATAAAATATGACAGATCATTGCTAAAAGTTTTTCAATGAATCGTGGAGCAAATTTGTCTACCCGTAGTGATGTACATAATTTATAATCTCTGTTACATAACATATTGTAAAAGTTATGAACACAATATTTTGATGTACTTTTTAGGAAGATATCTGATGTAAGTTGACGAGGAAGCAAATATACATTGCTTGGCGCCACCGACAGGGGAGATTTCAAGGAGGACCCGACCGTTAGAAAGTGTTGCAGGATCGAATTACCGCCGCTTGCTTCTGCAACAAGGATAGGGATACCAGCTAAACCGTACAGAAACCTAGTATTTGACAGCACTCCTTGCAGGTTTGCTCTGCGTTTGTGCTATACTGAAATTGCTGAAATATTTTGGCCGAAACGTAATATTTCAGTGTCTGCTGAAATTACTGAAATTCAGTGAATTTCACCGAAATCTCACTGAAAGTGAAAACCATGAGTACTTGTTCTATAACTAGCTGCCGACAGTCTTAGCTAAATAAAGGGTCGGGATCTCAGTAAAAAATAATGTTAACTGAACAAACTATAATCAAGAGATTACCTGGTGGTCCATGCCTAGCTAGCTAGCTGCATGACACAGGCTGGAGCGACACAGGCGACGCGGCGACGCCGTGGCGCCCACCGCGCCTGCCGCCGTGTCCATCTCCGGTGAGGGCGCGAGGGGAAGGTTCTGGGCACTCGCGAGTCCGAGCGGAGGACAAAGACGACGGGGACTGCTCCGGAAGCTCGTCGGAAATCTACTCACCGACGCCGTCGTCCGGTGATCTGCGAGGCTTCGATCCAGGGTATTCGGAAGACGAAGTGGCTGCGATTGTCGATGGCATTGTGCCAATTGATGATCCAGCGCGGCAAGGTTTGGGACCAGAGGACAAGATCGAGATCGTTCGACGCATGGTTCATAGACGGACGGCGGCAACGGCGATCCGGCCATGGAAGGGGCCGATTCCAAAGGTATTTCTTCCAAAACCAACCTTGTCCGATTTCTTTACAGAAGGTTCGTGGAAAGTAGTGAAGAGGAAGAAGTCTCGGCGATCGTCGGCGGCGCAGGCGCCGGCGCCGCCGCCAGCGATCGACAGAGCCGGCGTGATCCATGCCGATCGGATCTCGCGTTTGAATTTTCTGCTTAGCGCTAATGGGCTTCAACCGGAACGCTGTGAGGGCCCGTCAGCTATCAGACCTTTGGGTCAAGGTAATGTGTTTTGGGATGGGCCGGGATTAGCTGGGTTTCAGACCCAGGCAAAACCGGCGGCCATCGTCATGCAGGGGATCGCATCGGACCGTGAGCCATCTCATGCACGTTCGTCGCCTCGCTGCCGATTCGTAGTTTCTAGGGTTCGCTGCCGCGGTAACGTCGGCTTTCCTGCTGCTCTGGTTCATCGCGTGCGGCGGGGGAGTAGTGGCGGTCCGGTGGTTGCCGGCGAGGAAGGCATGCCGCCCAAAGCCCCACCGCGCCAAGGACTGCCTCGGCGAAGCCGCCTGCAGGGCCGCGCCGGGGTCCAGCGGCGTTGTGCCGCCCTCGGCTGCGGCTGCAGCGACAGCGGCGCTGTGACGGCTCCAGCCAGGGCTGCGGCGCCTGCGCCGCTGCGACGGTTCCGCCAGGGTCTGGCGCCGCCGCAGATGGGGTCGCGCCACCTCCGGCAGCGGCCGTGGCCTCGACAAATGGCGGTCGGGCGGGAGGAGCTGCCAGTGGCGCCGCCAGCCAGCGGGTCAGGTGCGTTTGGGGACAGCCGCAACCCCTCGTGGTCAGTGGGGCGATGATGGATACGACGCGTATGGTCAGGGTCTTCATCGGGTTCGCTGCCACCGTGGTGGGCGAGGATATGCTTGATAGATCATGGTACTGCTGGCCGTGGTTTTCAAGGGCCGCGGGAATTTTGTTGAGGCGCGTTGGCCCGAGCCGCTTCGGGCCGCCTTCCGTGGTGGTCGTGGTGGATATCGGCGCCCTCGCGTAACTTGCCTGGTGCCACGGGTTCAAATGATACTAAGATGCCCACTGATGCTGCGGGTCTAAATCAGGCGGCGGTGGAGACGTTAAGGCTCTCGCCGATGTGTCTCTACCGATGATCATGCAACCGGATGAAGCTGAGTCTGATAAAGGGTCGGAGAAGGCGGAGGTGACAAGCTGTCCAAGTGGGCGGCTAAGAAGAAAAAACTTGTCTGTTTCCGGTGCGGGGAGACGGGTCACTTCATGGTTGATTGCTCTCCTGAGTTATGCGACATTTGTCGGAAACCTAAGCATGTGGCGGCTGAGTGTCTGCTTCTTCTTGGTCCCAAACCGACACTTAATATCTATGGGCTCTGTTGCTCTGAGTTGATGTTCTTCGAGTCACCATACGTGGCTCCGGTGGCTCCTGTCATTGAAACCTCCTTCCCTGGGGTGGTTAAGGTGGTCACCGGACCGCCACGAGCCCAGATTATTCAGCAGTTAAGGGAGTTGGCTCGGGAATTTCAAATGGTCCTTATTGAAACTTTCAGATAAGTCTTACAAAGTGGAT
>JAHIAM010015235.1:0-10527 GCA_021605205.1 Aegilops longissima | reverse complement strand
ATGTTCTTTAAAAACAGGAACAACATCACATAGCATTCTTCCAACAGCATTTCGGCATCAAGATGAGCTCAAATGAAAATGATGCAATGAGATGAAATGATCTACTCTTCGAGACTAACATTTTGATATATTATACGCAAAATGGAGCTACAATGACGTAGATATAGCATGAAGAAAATGACACAACATAACAATGCTATAAAAACTTAGAGGAAAATGATGAGGGAGAAGAGAAGTCAACGGGTCCTCGGACCGGATCGGGATCCGACCTGACCGGGACGCGCGGGCGGGCGGGCGTGGAGGAGCTCACGTGAGGGAGGAGGAGCGCCGGAGTGGTCGGCCGAGCGGGCGCGGAGCGGGCGCCTGCGGGCGAGGGAGGCGGCGGCGCGGGCGGCTGGCGCGGCATGGGCGGGCGACCGGCTTGGCGGGCGGGTGCTGGCCGGCGAGGGCGGCAGGCGGTGCCGGCGAGGCGGCGGGCGGCGCGGGCCGGCTGGCGGGAGTCGACCGAGGCGGCGGAAGTCGCCGGGGCGCGGAGGCTGATGCGGGCGAGGGGCTGGTGGGCTCGGCGGGCGCGGGCGGAGGCGGCGGCCGGTGCTACATGGCGGTTCCCGTTCGCTGGGGCGGCGGGCGGACTGTCCGCCCAAACGGACACGCCCGGCAAGGGTAGAGAGCGGGCTAGGGTTAGGGGGAATTGATCCGGATTTTCTGTGAGGTGTTTAAATAGGCATAGAGGGAGCTAGGAGAGTCCAAATGAGGTGTAAGTTTTACCACACGATCGTGATCGAACGATGGAGAGCATGGAAGTGACTTAGATGGGTTATTGGGCCGTTTTGAGGGGTGTTGGGCTGCAACTTAAAAGAGGCCTTTATGAGTGCGTTAACCGCTGAGTACCAAACGAGCTCCAAATGACCTAAACTTGACCGGTGGTCTACGGTGATATACCAAGGCCACTTGACAAACCTCGCCCATTCCGAGAAGTTTTAGTACCCGCACACGGAAAACGTAAAAGGGCCCCGGGGAGATAGGAGTGCCGGATTGCAAAACGGACAACGGAAAAATGCTCGAATCATGAGACTTAACACGTATGCAAATGCGATGCACATGATGACATGATAAAATGCATGACATGGACAAAATGCAAAAGGAGAAAAACCCAACCACGGAGGGAATATCATATCACAATGCCGAAAATGGCAAGAGTTGAGTTACAATATGGAAAGTTACTTCCGGGTGTTAGCAGTATCTTCGAGCCTCGCCGTTGATAAAATGCGGAACAAGCTTTTGCCACGCCGCGCTCCTCCTCCAATGCATCGAATCTTTCCGCCGATCGAGATCGGCTTTTCTTCATACATACACGCAGGTGAGTCATGAATTATGTCACAGGCAAGACGCTTCTCAGCACTGCATAACCATAAAAATGGTGTGAATCCGTAGTACGATTCGCGTGGTCCGCAGCCCCCAGAGTACGGAGTCGAGCTCCTCAACCCAAAGGCGTGTTAGATTCTTTGAGGGACCGCACTAGTCTCGGGATTAATGCCGCCATGATTAGACCGCTTGCTCGCCGACTTGGCCGCTGGTTTGAGGGTGATAGATCGAGGCGAATCGAGCTTGATGCCCATGTTTTGCACCATAATTTGACCTCATCGGCCTTTGTTGGTGCCTATCTGATGATACGTCGGGGACACCGTATCGGTGCACTACCCCCGATATGAAGTCTATCACGGTCCGGATTCGCCGATTTAACAGTGCTTGGCCTCTATCCATTTGGTGAATTTATCCACCATGACCAATAGGTATTTTTGCTTGTGGGTTCCTCCTCATGGGGTCCAACCATGTTAAGCCCCTGCACTGCGAACGCTAGGTGATGGGTATAGTTTGAGGGCGGTGGTGGCATGGGTTTTGTTAGCAAAAGTCGGCAACCGACGATCGTTGACTAAATCCTAAGATTCCGCCTCGCCGCCGGGCCAATAAAATCCTGCACGGAAGGCCTTGTTTACAAGGGCCTGGCTGCGCGTGGTGCCCACCAATCCAGCATGAATTTCAGCCAGAGGTTTTGCCTCTTCCTCTTCGGAGATACATTTTGAAGGACTCTCGAGTGCTTTTCTTATAGAGCTCTCCTCATGGACTTTATAGGCTTTGGATCGCTGCATTATGCAACGTAGCCTCATTTTGGTCTTCGGGAGTTCCTGCCTAGTTAGGTAGGCTAGGAATGGTTCCGCCCACGGGGATAACCGCCATTATTTCACGAAGGGAGGGTGTTATCTCGGCGCGTAGCCTCCGATTGTGTCGTGAGTGTTCGGTCGCAAGGCGGTTGGTCAGATCGTTATTTCCGGACTTCTTCCCATAGTACGGATGGCTTGAATAGCCGTTACAGAAGATGTTACGGACGGCATCGCTGCTTTGCACCGATGGCTAATACGCCCGCCGCCTGATTGTTATCTCCTGCTATGTGATGAAATTGGGCCTTCAACTGCGGCGACATTTTTAGGACCGCATTGCGGTACGCTGCCATTTTCGATCTTTCGCATCCAAGTTCCATTTATTTGAGATATCAGGTTCAACCGCCGCACCTCTAGGCGCGTAATGCTCCATGGAGATCTGCCATCCGGAGGCCGCAAGTGTATGGGCCTCGATTTGCCGTTGTTGGAGTCCGTGATACATTATTTGAAGGACGATTGGATCAGGTCCCCGTTGGGGACGCTGATTTACGACAAAATTTCTGGGCCGCCAATATTTGGAGCCGGCAAAGTGCATGATCCAATTGGAGTATGCGCCGCATTTTTAGGGAGTTTGCTTGGTCCATTCGCCATGAAGTGGCCAAAACCGCACTTGATAGCCTGCCAGGCTTATAGGTTATGTCGAATGAAGGAGCTCATGGCCCATTTAGCAATCCCTGCCGCGGCCGGTTGTTTATAATGTCAGCAGAGGTATCGAGGCTACCGCTATCGAACACTTGAAAGTAGTGTGCAGCTTCCGGATGCCATGAACACTGCCAGATGCTATCTTTTGATAATGTGGGACCAGGACTTACATGGAGTTAGGACAAGGGATACATAGTAAACCGTTTTTGAAGAGGGAACCGGCCCGTCTGCTTCGCTCGACGACGAGCACCGCTACCGACAACTTGATGTGTTGCGTTATATAATAGCATTGGTTCACCATGTTGGGCGCCAGACCGGATTTGTTGCCAATATGGCTTTTATTTCTTTGAGTCCTCATTGTGGTGGCATCCGCCCACTGGCAATTCAGCGCCGAGGAGGCGGTGAAGGGTAACGTTTTTCTCCCAACGGAAATAAAGCGGGTTTAGAGCCGCTAATGATCCAAATAATTTTGTATTTGTTTGAGGTCTTTGAATATCCACTGTGACAGAGCTCACATCTTGGCTGGTTTTGCTTCAATTCTCTACCGACACAATGAAGCTCAAGAGCTTCGGCCGAACGTCAAGACGATTTTTCCGGATTGAGCTTGATGTCATATTTTCAAGATTGTCGAATGTGGCTCAAGTCGCCTATTAGAGTTTCGATATGCTTGGATTTGACCACCACGCCATCTACGCATGCTTCCACCGCTTTGCCGACCGGGTTTGCTTTACATGTCCAATCATGCTACCGAGCGTTGCGCCAGCGCTTTTGAGCCCAAGGGCATTGTGTTGAAGGCATCGGGCCGATGGAGGATGAATGCTGTTGCAGTTTGGTTCTGCCCGCCATCTTGATTTGGTGGTAGCCGGAGTATGTACGAGGAAGCACAATGAGTCGTGGTCCGTCAGAGCATCGATAATTTGATCAATGCGGGAGGGAAGGGATCCTTTGGGTGCCTTTATTAAGGTCTTTGAAATCAACACATAGGCGCCTGTGGATTTATCCTTCTTTTCACCATCACCGCATTTGCTAGCCAATCCTGACATGTTTTATATCTCCGATGAATCAAGCCCAAAAGTTTGCTAGCTCCTTCCCATAGCCCGTCTCTTGGGCTAGTTTATGGGCGGTGGAACTAGATCCTAACCACGCCCAATTTAAGACCAGGCCGAGAAGCCTTAACTCGAAGTTTGGATTTTTGAATGTTATCCAATGAGTCCAACCCGCCGCCGACTTTAAGTTCAGTGGCTTGATCGATCCATCCCTCCTCAGGGAACCGCATGGAGGGATCGGGAATCAATGTAGCTAGTCCTTAAGAAGAAGAATCGCCGCATTGCCCTCTATCACAAAGAACATGATGGTAGCCCGGGAGAGCCTTCTCGATCGTTTTAGGCCCGATCTGGTCGAGTCTGGCGGCTCCTAGGGCGATGCGATACAAGAGCTCGCTGATTTGAGGAGAGCTCGATCGATCTAATCGCCGCAGTTCGAGTTAACGTGAAGATTGGTTTCGATGACCGAGAAGTCGCCGGCGCGGTGAAGCATCAGTGTCATAAGAAACCACCCAGCCGGAGAGTTCGCCGCTGGCCAAGGCCCTTGGCTTATAGTATCGTTTTTAAAGACGGATGGGCATCTTTAAGATATGGAATCTCATCGAAAACACACGGTAATAAAGGGCGATCGGGTTCGACCAGTGATGGTATCAGAGAGGGACACACAGTTCGGGCCTTCCTGGCTGGCGGTAATTTACCCGCTGATTAATATTGATGATATGGTAGCACAAGAGTAGATCTACCACAAGATCGAGAGGCTAAACCCAGAAGCTAGCCTATGGTATGAGTTTGCCCTCATTGACTAGTCCTCTGTTTATATAGACAGAGTTACACGAAGATCTTCAGAAGCTATCAGGAGTCCGGACACGGACGAAGTCTTCAATCTTGTATCTTCATAGTCCGTGAGTCTCGCTAACGATAGTTCACATCCTATACCTGACCGGCACTCTTATGGCCTCCGAGGGAGTCCTAGATTAGTGTCCGACAGCCGACTACTATCATCACCGACTATCATTTGCCGGACTATCATCATCGACCGGACTCCAAGACTATGAAGATAGAAGATTGAAGACTTCGTCCGGATGGACTTTCTCATGGAAGGCAAGCTTGGCGATACCGATATGTAGATCTCCTACCATTGTAAACCGACTCTATGTAACCCTAGCCCTCCGTGTCTATATAAACCGGATGGCTTTAGTCCAGAGGGACAACAATCACAACAACCCTTACAATCATACCATAGGCTAGCTTTTAGGGTTTAGCCTCCTTGATCTCGCTGTGGTAGATCCACTTGTAAACATCCACAATATCAATATCAATCAAGGTGACGAGGGTTTACCTCCATCAAGAGGGCCCAACCTGTAAACATCGTCCCTTGTCTCCTGTTACCATCCGCTTAGACGCGCAGTTCGACCCCTACCCGAGATCCCGGTTGGTTGAATCGACATTGGTGCTTCATTGAGAGTTCCCCATGCCGCCACCGATAGGAAGGATGCCTCTTCCGCCTTCAAGGACGGTATTTTCAAAAAGGCCTTTGGCCGCCAAACTATCCCGCCAGGTGGTTTTCTTATGACCGCCGCCCACCATCGCTCGACCACCACCTCTCAAGTCGCCAAAAGCAATCTTCACGCCAGCTCGAATTCCGAAGGTTGATCCAATAGAGCTCGCCCAGAACGAGTTTGGATCGTGATCGTCACGGGAGTCGCTATGCATCACGCATCAGATTGGGCTTAAAACCGATCCGAGAGAAATTAATCTCCTGTGTCACCCACCACGTGCGGTGGAGGAACAATGCGCGACGCTTCTTGTACTAAAAACTAGTCATGTCCGGATCCCCTAACCCCATGCCGGATTCTGCTGGAGGGCGTTCTGAACACTGAACTTAAAGTCGCATCGGACTGCACTCGCTGATACGCGCCCAAAATCCAAGCTTCCAAAATTGGAAACTTCGCCTTCGAGCCTTGAGATGGGTAGGGTTCCGGACTTAGTTCCACCCACCCGCCCACATATGGATCAACTAATTCGCAAGAGCCCGCCGAGACAAGACATCACCGGGCCGATTCTCCGGTTATGGAAGGATAAAGGATCGCCGAGGGAAAACGAATCTCGCCTTCTGCAATAATTGCACGGACAAAGGAACCTAAACGCCATAAGTCGCGGAAATTACACGCTTTGTTGATTGGGACCATCGATGTAATGATGGAGAGCCCCAAAACCAAGTAATTTTGGATAATCCGCCCAATACATCCCTAGTCCAAACAAAGGGTGCATCATCATCAACACCGGGTTGAATACCAAAAACCAAACCCCTAAAGGGTAGGAACGCATCGAGGGCTGGCTAACGACCCCAAAAATTATAGCAAGGGCCCACCCAACTCATAGCCTTCGAGCATGTTGATACTACAGTGGCAAAGTGGCAAGAGCTTTAGCCCAAATCCCACCCAGCACCAAAGACGGTGTTAATAGCCAGACTTTCGATCCAAAACATGCAAACGAAACCCGAACCTGTCAAGTCTACCAAGTAGCAACAATAAATCCATGGAGCGACACGTATTACCTTCAATGCCAAGGATTTAACCTAAATTCAACTGCCCGGCACCACCAGATTGGTCCTCACCGATAGTAGACGGTTACTTTACTAAGGTACTCATGGATGGCGGCATGACTAAACCTCATCTATGAGGAAACCCTCCAAAAATGGAAATAGACTAGAACCGAAATTGAGCAAGCAGACAACCTTTAGAGGAATAATCCTCACCGGAAGCATGCTGACAGAAAAATCACGCGGACGAGTGTTCGCTCACCGGACAATTACAGTCCGAGGAGGTCACATTTCAAGTGGCTCCATTCAGCAATGGATATCATGCTTTATTAGGACGAGGGCATTTAAATTTTTCAAGCCATACCCCATTATGGGTACATGAAGCTTAAAATGCCCGTCCCAACGGAATTATCACTCGCTAGTGATCCAACATAGCACTTACCAAAATAAGACAGCCGACTAGCCCTCGAGGCACTTTCCGCTCCTAGCGCCGAGGAACTCACCCATGCGCCCACGGTGAAAGGGAGATGTGATACTTATAAAAGATCCAAGTCCACCTCTTTAAACCAGCGGATGAAATAGTCAAATTCCAAGTCCACCCAACGGACTCGAAAGACGGCTCCATCGGGCACAATTAAACCCCGATGTAGACGCCAGACCACGAGAATTCCTACAAGAAAACTGGACATCTTCGCCGCACCCTTCGATATGCCAGAATCCCACGCACCGGCCGAGCACAGCCTTAATATCCTAAAAGGATTTAAGCCACCAAATGTGCTCTTCGACGATTTTCCCAACCCAAAAGACAGGCAATGGGAGAGGAGCTAGCCAAACTATTGGAAGCCGATTCATCGAGACATCAACATCCGGATTGGCTAGCAAACCGGTAATGGTACCAAAGAAGGACAAACCCCGGCCTTATGTGTCGATTTCAAAGACCTAAATAAAGCCCGCCCAAAGGATCCCTTCCCTCCCCAAGATCGACCAAATCATCGATGCCACCAAGAGGCACCATTCATTGTGCCCGGACGATACCCGCTATCATCAAATCAAGATGGCGTAGATTGCCGCAACGGCATTCATTACTCCATATGGACCATTCTGCTTCAACACGATGCCCTTCGGACTTAAAAACCCGCCGCAAATATATCACGCATGATTCGTATATGTCCGCTAACCGATCGGCAAAACAAAGAGGGATACGGGACGAAGTCGCCAAAACTAAACACGCCGAAACTCTTAGAGGACTTGAGGCTCACATTTGACAACCCGGAGCATATGACATCGCTGAACCGAAAAATGTGTTTTCGGCGCATTGGGGAAAGTCCGGGCTTCATCGATCCCAGAGGAATTGAAGCAAACCCAGCCAAGATCCGGAGCTCCACAGCTAGATATCCCAAAAGACCTCAAGCAAATACAAAATTGACCGATGCGAGCGGTTTTAAGCCGCTTTATCTCCCGCCTAGGAGAAAAGGGCATTCCTCTATCGCCCCTTAGGCGACCAACACTTCGAGTGGACGGATGGCCACCGCCGGATCAAGAAATAAAGGCCATATTGGCAACAACCGGGTCTCCGGGCCAACTTGGGCGAACCAATGTTGTTATACATCGCCGCTACACATCGTTGTAAGCCGGTACTCGCCGAACGAGAAATGTAAGGGCATAAATTTCTTCAAAACCAAGATACTACGATCCACCGGTTAACCCCGCAGTTCCGCTACCCACACTATCGTAAAATAGCATACGCCGTGTTCATGGCATCCCGAAGCTCGACACTACTTTCAAGAGTGTTCATAACAAGGCCTCAAGTACCACTTAACGACATTATAAACAACCCGACGAACGGGGGATTGCAAATGGGCCATTGAGTCTTACCATTTGATATATCTTAAAACCTCGGCGAGCTATAAAGTCCCAAGTTTTGGCTGACTTTGTTGAATGGACCGGTTTAACTCCCTAAAGAATACGGCGATACTCCAATTGATTATGCACTTCGACGGCTCTAAAATGTTAATGGGGCGGCGTATTGACCCCCCGACCGAACAAATCCAATACTTTTCAGATAATGTACACGGACTCCAACAACGCAAAACGAGGCCCTTTTTACATGGTCTCCGGATGGCAATTCCATGGGCATTCAACGCCTAGAGGGCGGGATCAAACCTCGCAATATCCCAAATAAAGGAGACTTTGACGCCAAAGATCCAAATGGCAGCATATCGCAACGCTGTCCTCAAAATGTCACCGGTTCAAGGACTTGAATTCCATCACGCACCCGGATAATAACCAAGCGCCGACGATCGGCACGCATTGCAAACGCGACCGCCCTCCTAATATCTTTCCCCGAACGGCTCTTCGCCATCCGATATGGGAAGAGGAGTCCGAACTAAAAACCGAACAAGCCGCCAACCGCGATACCGATGACATAACACCTCCCCACACAAATGGCGAATTGCCCCGGGAGAACCATTCTCGCCTACTTGCTTAGGCAGGACTTTCAAGACCAAAATGAGGCCCGCAGATTGTCCCATCTAAAGCCTACAAGGTCTATGAGGGAGAACTTTATAAGAAAAGCACAACCGAGTCCTTCAAAGGTGTATTCAAGAGGAAGGGCGAACCTCCCCGCTGAAATTCATGCCGACTAGGCGGACACCACGCCGCAGCTCGGCCCTTGTAGGAAAGGCATTCCGAAGGATTTTATCGCCGACGGCCCGGAAAGATGCCGGACTTAGTCCAAAGATGCCCGGGTTGTCAACTCTTTAATCGAAAGCCCCCCCTAAAATATTTGCCCACCCACGGGGCCCAAAAACCCCTATACCCCAAATTAACCGGCCCCCGTCCAATGTCTTTTGGGTTGCATGGTTCCCCACAAAGAACCCGAAAACCTAATTGCCCGGGGTTAAATTTCAAAAAATGGGATAAGCCAAGCCGTTAAAACCAACCAAGTGGAAGACTTTAATAATGGGATAACCCGCTATGGGTCCCACAAACTGCACACCTAAAGCCGAAAACTGGGGCTGGCAACCCTAACCGATTTACCGGATTCACACCATTTTTATTATACGAGGAAAGCAGTTTTCCTCAGACATCATTCATGACTCACCCGGCATGTACGAAGAAAAGGCCGAGTGGATCGGGGACAGCTTGGACACATTGAGGAAGAGCGCGACGCCCAAGGCTCGCTGATTCTATCAACAGGCTCAAGATTCAAAGAGAAGTACGGGCCAAGACTTAAACGGGCAACTGGTTCTACGCACGGACAAGAAAAAGGACAAGCTCGCCCAAATGGGAAGGCCCTTCATCATCGATCAAGTCCGACCGGGGAGCGCATCCCTTTAAATGCATCGGATAACCGACCGAAACCCATGGAACGAGCCCGCCCCCGATTCTATGTTTAGCGCCGACTAAGAGTTCGCCCTTCCCCCCAAATTTTTTTTACCAGCTGCCTTTTGTTTCTTTTTTCTCAACCCTATTCATCCAAGCCTTAAAGGCCTATTGCAACGTCAACAAAT
Source organism: Aegilops longissima (assembly GCA_021605205.1). Lineage (NCBI taxonomy): Eukaryota > Viridiplantae > Streptophyta > Magnoliopsida > Poales > Poaceae > Aegilops > Aegilops longissima. The sequence continues at coordinate 569 of JAHIAM010015235.1, read as the reverse complement.
TGATGTGCTATCCCGACCATTATACCCGGGGCTTTTTACCGGGCTTAATTATACGGGTTTATGCCCAAGACATGTGTCAAGCCTCCACGTACCTTTTATTCACCATTATATGCATCGAATGACTTAAGTTTTGGCCAAGCTGGGGTTCGCCCCGCTTACCCCACGCCCCATTGTTCGGCTAGGAGGTAAAGGAGCACCTTGCGAGTTACGCCGGTCACCGGATGTGTACCTCAGACCGGGTGAAGCCAAGCTAGCGTTTAAGGGAATATTCGGCGGTGACTTAAAAGATGATTTTTATCCACTTATTTATCTGCCCAGATGTTTTTCTCGCTTTTCCATCCCGACATGCACTTTAGGGCATCCCCCCAAAGGAAAGGAAACCTTAACGAACTATTCTCCCGAAGATGTTTCTACTAACCATGTAATATAACATAACTAGTTGGGACTTGTCCGATAAAGCACCGATGACCCCACCGGGTTCCATGCATACCCCGTTGTTTCATAACCCGGAAGGTATTCACACACCCGACTTAGGGTCCCGAGGTCGGGTTAAAAGGTCGGCAAAGACA
>JAHIAM010015234.1:0-10254 GCA_021605205.1 Aegilops longissima | reverse complement strand
GCCATTTTGTTTTGTTGTCATTTGCAAACCGCATCCGATTCCGTGATCTTTATATCAATTTCAACCAAATCATCTCATTTTCCAGCGCATACTTGGTTTGCTGTTGATGCCTGGTTCATCATTTTCCTTCCGAGCACGATATGCATTGCATATCACATCTCGCATATCATGCCATGTATTGCATCATGTTGCTTGTGCATTGCACCGTGATTTATTGTGGTTCCTTTGTTTGTGTTCTTGCTTTGGGTAGAGCCGAGACGAGTACGTGAACGAGGAACCTGTTGAGAACGCCACGAGGATCAAGCTTTCGACAACTCGAGAACCTTGCGCAAGATGACCATACCTAAATCACTTCTATCTTTGCTTGCTAGATGCTCGCTTTTTGCTATGCCTGCTACGATGCCTATCACTTGCTTATCATGCCTCCCATATTGCCATGTCAAACCCCTAACCATCCTTTCCTAGCAAACCGTTGTTTGGCTATGTTACCGCTTGCTCAAACTCTTATAGCGCTGTTAGTTGCAGTGAAGATGAAGTTTGTTCCTTGTTGAACATGGAGATGTTGTTCCTTGTTGGAACATGTTTACTTGTTGGGATATCACAATATATCTGCTATAATTAATGCATCTATATACTTGGTAAAGGGTGGAAGGCTCGCCTTATGCCCGTGTTTTGTTCCACTCTTGCCACTCTAGTTTGCCATACCGTGTTATGTTCTTGATTTCGCTCTACACGGTTGGGTGATTTATGGACCCCTTGACAGTTCGCTTGAATAAGACTCTCCAGAAGGCCCAACTTTGGTTTTACCATTTGCCACCTAAGCTTTTCCTGGTTTTCAGCGAGCCCGAGTGTCATCTTTATTTTAACCCCGCCGCTTCTGCTTCGAGGTGGTCCAACTTGAGCGATGTCCGCGCCTTGGGCATCGGGTCTATGCCAACCCGACCCCGCTCATCCGTGTGCTCCGAGAACGAGATATGTGCAGCTCCTATCGGATTTGTCGGCACATTCGGGCGGCTTTGCTGGTCTTGTTTTATTGTGCCGAATGTCTTGTAGTCCGGGATTCCAGACTGATCGGGTCTTCCGTAGAAGGAATATCCTTCGCTGACCGTGAGAGCTTATAATGGGCTTGTTGGGACACCCGCAGGTATTATCTTTCAAAGCCGTGCCGCGTTATGAGGCGATGGGAATTTGTTAATGTCCGTTGTAGAAAACCCGGTTGACTTTGATTAAAATACACATCAATGCATGTAACTGATGGTCTCTTCACGGAGTCCGGAAGTGAACACGGTGTTGGAGTTATGTTTGACGAAGTAGTTCAGATCACTTTGATCGCTACTAGCTTCACGACTGCGCCTTGCTCCTCTCTCGCCTTTTGTAATGTAGCCACCATATATGCTAGTCGCTGCTGCAGCTCCACCTCACAACTCTGTCCTTCCTATAAGCTTAAATAGTCTTGATCTCTGGGTGAGATTGCTGAGTCCCCGTGACTCACGATTCTACCAAAAGTTGCAGGTCGACGATGCCAAAGGTGTGACGAACCGAGCTCAAGTGGAGTTCATGAGGAACGTGGTCAATTATGTGTCTTTTTCCGATGATCAGAGGAGCTCAGCTTGGGACGATCGGGATCCGTAGCATTTGGGGTAGTCTTCTTTATTTTGGTTCCGTAGTCGACCTTGAGTGTAATCTAATGATGGATGTTTATTTATGTATGTGAAGTTACATAAGCCAACTATGTATTCTTTCCTTATGTATTACATGGGTTGTGTGAAGATTACCTCACTTGGACATTGCTTTCAATGCGTTATGCTCTAAGTCGTGCTTCACACGGGAGATATAGCCGATCGAGGGCGCTATAAGTTGGTAATCGAGCCATCCCCGACTTAGGAGCCCCGCTGATTGTTTGTCATGTTGTTGAGTCTAGAACAAAATGTTTTGAGTCTTAGGATTATATATATCGGAGAGTAGGATTTTTTTACCCCATTCCCTCGCTTCCGTGAGGTCTCCGACGAGAAGTTTTGACTCTCTCCTCAAATTTCACTAAAAAATTTTAGGATCACGGGTATCTTGGAATTGTTCGATGGTTTTGTGACGAGAACATTGTTCTTGGTGCCTCCGACATTTAGGGTTGTGGGTGTCCCGGGAGTTGAGCTCCGAGGTGTTGTCGCCACAATTTTATCCGCAGCTCGAATACCGAGATTTGCCGACATCGAAAATCTTTTGTACAGCTTGTTGGTGAGATAACCCCGATAACCTAGTATCCGGGAGCTCGAGTATTGCCATGACTCAGATAACGGATGCTTTTCAAGGTCGAGGTACACGATTTCAAGGTTTTTGGTTATGTGTTGACGGATGGATACAATGGATCTAGGTATTGTTAGTTTGGGTGATATATTTTGTTCCCCGTAAAATTCCCCCAAACCAACCCCCGAATTTGGGAATTTAACCCCCGTTAAAGTTTTTTTTTTCCCCCAAATTTTTATTAAGGGGGATTTAATTTTTCATTTCTCCGCCAATTTTTTGTGAAGTAATTTCAATTTTTCCACAACTTGTTTTTTTTCATCAAACTAACGGTTCACCTTAGATGGTGAAGCCCCCAATCCGGTCCAATGATGGGAGCCCAATCCATCCATCCGCCCCCGAGGCATCAAGCTACATGGCACCCCAATGCCTGCTCGTGTTTTGCAATTTGAAGAGCCATCAAGCAAGGCATGGCCAAGGCAACAACCAGCCGGATTTGCACCTCAAAGCCCGCAATCAAAGATTTCAGGCAGGCCAACGCCGCATTTTGTACCCTCAAACATTTTGAATTACTGTGATTGGGCTTTGCAAGTTTGTTGCTTAACTCGGAAACTTTGATGGTACCAAGTCGATTCCAGAGGATTTTAAGTGAGTTCCCGAGACTTCAAGCTCACCACTTCAAAAAGGTTGTTGAGAGCAAGCGGAGGAGTTCGCAATCTCAAGCAAGGCAACATGTTGTATCAATACAATATCCGCCAAACTCGCCGCCCAAGCAAGACGCCCTGATGAAAAGAGTATGATCTATCAATTCAGGGTGGTCTCAGAGAAGATCTGCAATTAGCTCTCGGCTTTTTGAGGTAAAAGTATGATGAATTCTACAACATGGCATTGAAGCAAGAAGCTGCCCAGCTCAAATGTGAGGCTTCTAAGAAGAGAATAAGGATGCCTCCTTTCTTCCTCTCAAGTGGCAGCACAGAAGTTCTACCTTTCCTCCTCCGTCTCCAGCCTTATCGAGAAGAACTCAGTGGTCGTGGATCTTCCCACCCCCCAACCCGCTATCGTAACAAGTCTAATTTCAAGCTCCAAGGTCAAATGCCCCTTATCGTCCGCCTCGAGGTGACTTGCAACAAATGTCGCAAAGGTCACATGCTAACAAGTGTTCAACCAAAGGCGCCTTCCCCTCCTCCCCGTGAAATCTTCACAATAGGGTCAACATAATCCCAAGTCCAAAGGTGAAATGATGAATGCAAAAGCAAGAGGATTCTTCCGATTGATTATGGGTAATCTTCCCTAATGATATTCCCGCAAAAGTCTTATTTGATACCGATCGATTCTTTCATTTCAAGACCTTTGCATCAAGCATGAGTTGGTTTTTCAAGATTTGCCTAAACCCTTATCGGTTGTTCTCCTAAATTCATGCATGCAATCCTTGTTCCGATGTTTTATCAAGATGGGTTATAGATTTCGCTAAACCAATTGTTCTTGGTGACTTGATATTGATCTTATTCTTGGATGGATCGGCTTTCAGACAAAGCTCATTTTGTGCTGGGAAATTCAATTGACTCACTCTTCTAATGATGTGATCATCTATGCCGCCGGATGAAACCATTCGGTTGTTTTCTCCAATGAGAAGGGCGAATTGATGCATCTCTCGATTCCAGCCGAGTACAAGATGTCTTTTTAAGAGCTAAATGCCTCCTCACCGCCCTTGAATTCGTATCGATCTTGAGCCCGCATCAACCGTTGCAAGCCCCCATAAAGCTTGGACCATGAGTTGAAGGAATTGAAAAGCCGATGAACAAGAGCGCCGGTTGATCACAGTTCATCTCCTTGGGGTTGGGTGTTCTTTTGTCCAAAGAAGGATGGCACGGACCGACTTTTGCCCATTACCCCAAATAAGAAGACTATCAAGAACAAGTATCCACTTCCCAACATAATGAGCTTTTTGAGCAACTCAAAGGTGCTAAAGTGTTCTCCAAGCTTGACCTTCGAGGGTTATCATAAACGATTCGTGAACAAGATATTCCCAAGACAAATTCTAATAAGCTTTGGTTCTTATGAATATATCAATGTCTTTCGCCTTGTCAATGCTCCTCCAACATTCTCTAATGATGAACTTCATCTTCAACCCTACACCAATGAATTGTTGGTCTATCCGGATGATATTTTGGTCTTCCAAGAATAAGAAGGATCATGCCAAACATTTGATTGGTCCACAAGCTTAGAGTATCAATTTATCGGTTTTCCAAATGTGAATTTTGGCTTGATGAAGTGCTTTATCTTGGTCAATCATCTCCGCCAAGGGCATCGCTGTTAATCCCAGAAGGTGTCTGAGGAATTGGGAACCTCCTCGATGTCAAGCCTTAGTTTTCTTGGACTTGCAAGCTATTGTCAAGATTCGTGAGAATTTCTCCAAGATTGCAAAGCCTCTTTCCAACCTCCCCTTAAACATGTGAAGTATGGCTGGTCTCCGAGTGTGACTTGCTTTCAATACTCTCAAAGAGAAACTCACTCCCCTGCCTTAACTCCTCCCGATGAATCCAAGCCATTCAAGTTTTCGTGATGCTTCTTCAAGGTCTCGGGTGTTAATGCAAGAGAAGAGAGTTGTATATACCTCGCACCGAAGCCAACGAAAAGAACTACCCCACTCACATCTTGAGTTCGGCTTGTCCATGCATTGATAACATGGAGACATCTTTGTTGGGAAGGAAAGTGGACATTTTCACCGATCACAAGAGTCTCAAGTATATCTTCACTCAACCCAACCTCAACCTCGTAAACTCGATGGGTCGAAATGATTAAGAGTACAACCCAAGTATTGAATATAAAAATGATTGGTGGAAAAGGCTTTCGCGCTTTAATTCCAAGGTTGTCCCTGCTTGGGCTTTTCCAACCTCATAGTCTTCCTACTTTGAAGACCAAAGTGAGGCTCAACTCCTGGATACCATTAAAAAGGTGAAACGTGGTATCGAAAGGGCATTTTACAATTCCACGAACAAAGATACTTTTCTTCGAGGACCGATTGTGGTTCCAAAGGGTGATCACGAAGTCATTATGAACGAGGCCACAATTCCTTCTATCCATTCATCCCGAAGTAAAGATGTACCTGACCTCAAGCTATATTGGTGGACTGAATGAAGAGAAATTGCTCAATTCGGAATGAGTGGTCCGGAAAGAGTGAAAGGTAACACCAACGCCAGCTGGTCTCCTCCAACCTCTTGCTATTCCGAATGGAAGTTTGATCATATTGAAATGGACTTCGGATCGGATTTCCAAAGTCCAAGCGGAAATGATCTTCTTGCATTAAAGCTTACTAAAGTGGCTCATTTTCTTCCTATCAAAGAATCTATCACAGAGCTCGCCAGAGCTATACACCTTGGATTGTCTCTTGCACGGCATTCCACAATTGATCTCTTCGCCAGCATTTACCTCCAAGTTTTGGGATTCTTTTCGAAGGCCGGGCACCAAATTCGCTTTCAAAGCTTTCCACCCTCAAACAAGTGGCCAAGTCGAGGACAATCAAACCTTGAAGATATGCTTGGGTTGTGTCATTTCCTTCGTATGAAGGGAAGATTGTCTTCCATATGCCGAGTTTCTACAACAACAGCTTCCAAGCAAGTTCGCAAGGCCCCATTCAAATTCTTATGGCGTAGGCCATTCTCAATTGGTCCGAGAAGTGAACGCCAACTTATTGGCAACGATTTGATCATGGGTCAAGAAACAAAGTCATTTGTGAGAATTCAACCCGAATCGCGCCAAAGAGCTATTATGATGACAAGCACCGGATGTGCCTTTGGAAATCGGAGACCATGTCACCCCGCCTCTCCAATGAAAGGCACTCCGCTGTATCAAAGGGAAGCTTGCCCCAGATACGGGGTCCTTTCAAGATCATTGGCAAAAGAGGCGATCTCCTATCAACTTGAGCTTCCTCCAACTTCGCGAACGCACGATGTGTTTCACGGTCACACCGCAAGTGCTTCAAGACTTCGAGCGCACTATCAACTTCAAGAAATTGACCTCCAAGAAGATCTCTTATCATGAGACCCTGCTGTTATTCTTGAAGAAACCGAGCGCAAGACTCGCAAAAGTCAATCAAATTTCGAAGTGAAGTGGTCACACCATTCCACCGAGAAGCCACCGGGAGCGCGAGGATCACCTCCGTTCCAATATCCGGAGTTCTTTCGCCCCGATCTTGGGACGAGATCCCTTGTAGTGGTGGAGGTTGTAACACCCCGGATGTAACTTTCCATATTTGTAACTCCAACCTTGCCATTTTCGCATTGTGATATGATATTCCTCCGTGGGGTTTTTTCATTTTGCATTTTGTCCATGTCATGCATTTCATATCATGTCATCATGTGCATCTCATTTGCATACGTGTTCGCCTCATGATTCCGAGCATTTTCCCGTGTCCGCTTTTGCAATCCGCACTCCTATGTCCCCAAGCGCCCCTTTTACATTTTTCCGTGAGCGGTACTAAACTTTCTGAATGGACCGAGGTTTGTCAAGTGGCCTTGGTACACCACCGTAGACCACCGCAAGTTTCGGGTCATTTGGAGCTCGCTTGGTACTCCAACGGTTAACCGTGACTCGCAAAGGCCTCTTTAAGTTGCAGCCCAACACCCTCCAAAACAGCCCAATAACCCATCTAAGTCACTTCCATGCTCTCCGTGCCGGATCACGATCGTGGGCGAAAACTACACTCCATTTGGAGCTCCTAGCTCTTCTACCTATAAAACACCCTCCCCAATTCTTGATCAATCCTCCTCCAAACCCTAGCCCTGGTCCTTCAGGCCACGGACGTGTCCGACTAGGGCGACACGCTCGGCCGCACGCCTCGGCCAACTGAGCCGCCACGGGTCTCGGTCACTTCATCAGCTGGTCTGCAGGGCCGTCGGGCCTCCCGAGTCTGCCGCCGCTCTGTTCCTGGCTGCCCCAGCCGCCTTGCTGGCTGCCACTGGGCCACGGCACTGCCCTGCCTCCTTCCGCCGGTTCGCCTCTTCCTCCTCCGCCCGAGTCTCCGCCACGCCTCGATCCGCCAGATCCGATCCAAACGCAACGTTGACTTCTTCCCCGAGCCCTGATTCCTCCAAGTCTTTTATCTGGATATAATTTGTTGCATTTTCATCATGCCATAACTCGTATATTGTTCGCTTTCAGTGTAATATGTCGAAATGTTCACCGATTAGTACATCATTTCATCTCATTGCATCATTTTCATTTGAGCTCATCTTGATGCCCGAAATGCTGTTAGAAGAGGGCTATGTGATGTTAGTTTCAGCTTCTTATCAAACATGCACTTTTGTCATTTTTGCCATGATTGATGTGTGCATCCTATGAACTTGAGTCCTACATGTGTTTTGTAATATGCCATGCCATCTTTACGGGTGTATGCCATGTATTTTTGTGATATCTGTGGTGACTAGCACAAGCATGCAAACTAGGCTTCATGATGTTGCTGATTTCAACCTGCTTTGTGATATTTTATGCCATGTTAACTTGATGCTACCGAGAGATCCATGCATATTTTGAGATAATTCAGTAAGGATGTTTTGAACATATGGTTATGCTCTCATCCATCCATGCCCTTGTTTGCAATTATGGAGTGCCATAGCTTGAGTCAATCGAGCTCTACTTTTGCTATAAAATGTTTTCCGCAGATTGTTTACATGTTATTCAATTTTGCCAAGGTTGTTTAGTTGATCCGTATGCTATGATGTTGTTCTTGCCATGTATAAATTATATGCCATGTCTTCTTGATGGATGTATGCTTAGATTATCATGTAATGCTCAGTGAGTGCATCGAGCTCTTAAACATGCCTACTTGTTATCTGTTTTGTCATGCCCTTGTTGAATCATAATCTAAACTTGCTATGTTTACATGGGTGATATCATATTTCTATTCCTTTTGGCTCATGGTCAGTAAGGGACTTTTGTTCTATGCTTTGAGTAGATTCATGCCATGCCTTGTTTTGCTATTATAAGTTCCTGTAGCATGTAGTTTGCTTGCTCAACATTGCTTCCTCGATGCTGATTCGCCATGTTCAGATTTTCACTAAGTCTGAAGTGATATATTTTGCACTTTTGCCATGCTTGTTTGGACCTGTTATGATGTGATTTAGCCGTAGCTCAGTGTTCATCTTTTGTCAAGCATCTTGAGTAGATCACTATATGCTTTTCTGGTACGCTTGGTGCAGAGCTTAATTTCTTGTTGCTTGCTATGTGGCATCATGTTGTTAATGGCGATTTGTGCCATTCTTGTTTTGCTTGTCATTTGCAAACCGTGCATCCGATTCCGTGATCTTTATATCGATTTCAACCGAAATCATCTCATTTTCCAGCGCATACTTGGTTTGCCGTTGATGCCTGGTTCATCATTTTCCTTCCGGAGCACGATATGCATTGCATATCACATCTCGCATATCATGCCATGTATTGCATCATGTTGCTTGTGCATTGCAACCGTGATTTATTGTGGTTCCTTTGTTTGTGTTCTTGCTTTGGGTAGAGCCGGAGACGAGACGAACGAGGAACCTGTTGAGAACGCCACGAGGATCAAGCTTTCAACAACTCGAGAACCTTGCGCAAGATGACCATACCTCAAATCACTTCTATCTTTGCTTGCTAGATGCTCGCTTTTGCTATGCCTTGCTACGATGCCTATCACTTGCTTATCATGCCTCCCATATTGCCATGTCAAACCCCTAACCATCCTTTCCTAGCAAACCGTTGTTTGGCTATGTTACCGCTTTGCTCAACTCTTATAGCGTTGTTAGTTGCGTGAAGATGAAGTTTGTTCCTTGTTGAACATGGAGATGTTGTTCCTTGTTGGAACATGTTTACTTGTTGGGATATCACAATATATCTGCTATAATTAATGCATCTATATACTTGGTAAAGGGTGGAAGGCTCGCCTTATGCCCGGTGTTTTGTTCCACTCTGCCCTCTAGTTTCGGCCATAACCGTGTTATGTTCCTTGATTTCGCTCCTTACACGGTTGGGTGATTTATGGGACCCCTTGATTCGCTTGAATAAGACCTCCAAAGAAGGCCCAACTTTGGTTTTACCATTTGCCACCTAAGTTTTTCCCCGGTTTTCGCGAGCCCGAGGGTCATCTTTATTTTAACCCCGCCGTTCTCCTTCGAAGTTGGTCCAACTTGAGCGATGTCCCGCCTTGGGCAATCAGGTCTATGCCAACCCGACGTCTGCTCATCCGTGTGCCCCGAGAACGAGATATGTGCAGCCCTATCGGGATTTGTCCACAATCGGGCGGCTTTGCTGGTCTTGTTTTATTGTCGCGAAATGTCTTGTAGTCCGGATTCCGAGATCGATCGGGTCTTCCCGAGAAGGAATATCCTTCCGACCGTGAGAGCTTATAATGGGCTGTTGGGACACCGCAGGTATTATCTTCAAAGCCGTGCTCGTTATGAGGCGATGGGAATTTGTTAATGTCCGGCAGAAAACCCAAGTTGACTTGATTAAAATACACATCAATCAGTGTAACTGTGATGGTCTCTTCTCAGGAGTCCGGAAGTGAACACGGTGTTGGAGTTATGTTTGACGTAAGTAGTTCAGATCACTTTGATCGCTACTAGCTTCACGATCGGCCTTTGCTCCTCTTCTCGCCTTCTTTTGTAATGTAGCCACCATATATGCTAGTCGCCGCAGCTCCACCTCACAACTCGTCCTTCCTATAAGCTTAAATAGTCTTGATCTCTGTGTGAGATTGCGAGTCCCCGTGACTCAGATTCTACCAAAACAGTTGGTGTCGACGATGCCAGGAGTGACGAACCGAGCTCAAGGGAGTTCATGAGGAACGTGGTCGTTACTTATGTGTCTTTTTCCTGATGATCAGAGGGAGCTCAGTTGGGACGATCGGGATCGTGTAGCATTTGGGGTAGTCTTTTATTTTGGTTCCGTAGTCGGACCTTGAGTGTAATCTAATGATGGATGTTTATTTATGTATTTTGAAGTGGCATATAAGCCAACTATGTATCTTTTTCCTTATGTATTAAT